>VMDR010001476.1:0-125031 GCA_007922815.1 Macrotus californicus | reverse complement strand
TCTCTCCTCTTCTCTTCTTTCCTCCTCTTCTCTTCTTTCTTGCTTCTCAGTACTTATCACCAGCTAACAGACTAGATACATTATTTTACTCATTTATCTTTTTTTAAAATTGTCTCTTTTTTTTTAACTACTATATTTCCAATGCCCTGTACAGACTAGGGATTAGTAAATAATTGTGTGGATTAATAATATCAGATAAACCTGGCTCACTTCTCATAAATTATATGTAGATTGCCTCTAAAGTAGTCTTTAAAGGTTAAGCAAAAAGCAGGTGCCATTATTGTGTATTTTGATTCAGTTCAGTCAGTATTGTAGTAGGGTTGAGAGGGAATCACACAAGAACTAGCCATTGATTGGTACGTGTACGAAGGCCCGAGCGCCAAGTCCGATCTGAGGTGTCTGTGTGCCCGTGCTCATATATGCACGTTTGGTTCTTTTCTAAGTCAGCACGTTGTTGGCTTGCAAAGCATTAAAAAAACATAAATTAGTAGCCAAGTTTTAAAATTAGGAATTACATAAAAATTTGACTTCAGGCATCTACTGAACAATTGAAGGATGTGACCAACACTGTAGGTCCACATACCTGGAGTTCAGCCGTGTGAGTGGGTATGTACTCCCAGGCTTGCCATTCCCTATTGTTTTCTTATCATCAAAGCCACACAGCACTGGCTGATTATCATTGTATTTAAGCGCTTGTTTTTCTTACAGTGGGTTTAAAAGAATTGAGAAAACTTTTCCTATATTCATCACTATACACAAAGTGGAAATTGCCTTGAGGTGTGTGCCTTAAGAAAGAAGGGAGGGAACCTTTTTCTTTGGGTAATTAAAGGATATTCTTATTTATTGTATATCTGGCTCACCATTTATATATTCACTTGGCTACTATTTGAGTAGGTATTTGAGATTTTAGGTCCCTTGATGAGACATTGCATTAGAGCTTTAAAGTAGATACAAATCAGCATGTTTAATTGAGCAAAAGCAAATTATTACCTACTTAAGGACTGGATTGATGGTCTGAACTATGTAAAATATGGGGCTTGAGCTAGGCTTTGAAATAGATATTTTTTAATTGCTGAAGAGGAGATTATAAGGAAGTTGTTCTAGGTGGGAAGAATTTGTGGGGGCAGGTTTTTGTAACTAGCAAAACAAGCCATTGGTAGTTTATGAGTTGAAAGGATACAGTGCATTAGCTTTTTCCGTCATCCACATGCCAGGTGTTGAGAATGTAAGAAATAAAGCATAGTGATCTGCGATCATCCATTTTGCTCTTAATTTTACCTAGTTTTACTACTGTTTTGAAAATTTCTACTTTGGGCATTGGTCAAATTCTGTTTTCTAGGTTAATTATCAAATAAAATTAAGTGTAATATAACAGTATTGTCATTAATTAATACTACATCATTTTGAGTAGACTTTATTTATTTAGTAATTGCAGATTCTGTGGTGGTGTGTCATGGTTTGTGATATGTCAGTGTACATCGGATTTGCTGGCATCCACTAGTTCAGAATTCTGAGCCGTTTTGAAAATTTTAAAGAACGATTCCCTGCTCTAAAAAAGTGTCTAGTCTAACTGAATGCATAACTCCAATACAGATGGACCTGAACTGAACAGAAAAGCAGTCACAGTGGACGCCTTGGTTTCTGTGCCACTGGCATACTCATTTGCATTATAAAAGGCTTCATTAGGAGCTAACTTAGTGCACTTCAGTATGGTTTTGTATTCTTATGTTCAAGACAAGGAAATGCTTTTTTGAATCTTACTGCATTGTTTTTGTTTTAATTGATGTTCCAGGTTTTTTTGCCCACCTCCTTGTGTGTATCTTATGGGCAGTGGATGGAAGAAAAAAAAAGAACAAATGGAGCGGGATGGTTGTTCTGAGCAAGAGTCTCAACCGTGCGCATTTATTGGAATAGGAAATAGTGACCAAGAAATGCAGCAGCTGAACTTGGAAGGAAAGGTAAACCAAGGCCCTGTTGGTTTCCTCAAAGGGCACCGCGGCACCGCAGTGCAGTTTTCTCGCTGCATTTGTGGTGGTTTTTCCTCTCCCGTGGCTGTTGGTAACAGTTGTTTGAATACATAAATCAGAACCAGAAAAGAACTTCTCAAATGGCTTTGGTCTAGTCATGATTCATGGAGCTAAAGCTGTTGACATCCACAGTGCCAGACAGTAACTTCCTCCAGCTTGCTAGCAGTTTTGACAGGCAGTGAATCTGATTTCCTCGGGAGTAATGGATTGAGGAGGCTAATCGCTCATCCCACAGGAGTGTGATGCTCAAATAATGATAACTACACAGTTCAGTAATGCTTTTTACTCCCTTACTCTTGGTCCGATGCTAGAAGCAAAGTGATACAGATACATTCTTAGCACCATTTACCTGGGTTCTAAAGACCCTAAATGTGTTACCTAGCCTCTGTGTGGAGTAGAACTATGCCATAGGCAAGCACAGCCACAATCGACTGTACTCAAAACTTTTAGGGATTTTCTTTGATTAATTTTCTAGGGAATGAAATTTATGAATTAGTTTTACTAACTATATTTTATAAATTTAGAAAGCATTTATTTCAGTCTATACCTTTGTTATTCAAAAAGTTCTTTATCGACTTAACAGTTAATATTTGTTTTCCCTTGATATTAAAATTTGAGAAATGGTTAGTTCTGATCTCAGTGACCACATAAATGTCTTTTAGAATAGTGCATAAAAAGCCATTTCCATTCAGGACAACTTTGTTGAATGTCTTAGTGTTTGCTGAGTTACGGTTGTCACTGGGATGGGATTGGGGGGCAGTGTTAAGGGTAGTGAGCCAGGGGACCTCTTCTCTTAAGTTTAGTCGTTTTATAGCTAATGAGTACTAAGAAGCCTTAATACCAGCCTTTTTCAAATTTGAGTATTTTTTTTTAAGATTGTATTTGTTCATTTCTAGAGAGGGGGGAAGGGAGGGAGAGAAACATCGATGTGTGGTTGCCTCTCATGTGCCCCCAACCAGGGACCTGGCCCACAACCCAGGCATGTGCCCTGACTGGGAATCGAACCAGCAACCTTTCAGTTTGCAGGCCAGCACTCACCCCACTGCTTCAACTTCTTGCTTCACCTTCTACCATTGTATCTTTTTCCTAAGCCCTAGAAGTTTGCAGAAGAGGAAAAGAGTACCTGAGAGCTCAAGCATTAATAGTATTTTAAAAACCTACTAGGGTAGCACAGTGTCTGTAAGCCAAAGTTATATGCTAATGTTTAGTTTGAATGAAAAATGCCACTAGAGAAGTAAGACTTCTTGAGAGTGATCAGACGGCATTCCAGACAGAAAGAACATAATCATGTGCTTGGGGCATAAGGCATAAGAATGTGGTATGTTTGGGCCCAGGGAGGAAAGATGGCCCGAGCAGTGAGTTGTTGAGCTTCAGAAAGAGACACTTGGCTTCTGTCTGTCTCACATAACCTCCATTCATTTAAGGTAATACTGTTTTGTTTCAACAGTCTATTCATTGAATGGTACAATTTATCATTATTGAAAAAGAAGGAATATTTTACATTACTGGGTATTTGTATTTTATATTCATTACAACAAAGCTCTACTATATGTAGCCTTCATTTTTATTTACTTTTAAAAAAGATTTTATTTATTTATTTTTAGAAAGAGGGGAAAAGAAAGAGAAAGAAAGAAACATCAATGTGTGGTTGCCTCTCACGTGCCTCCCACTGGGGACCTGGCCCACAGCCCAGGCATGTGCCCTGACTGGGAATCGAACTGGCCTGTGCTCATTTTATTCCCCTGAGCCACACGAGCCAGGGCTTAGCTTTTATATTTATAAAGGGTCATGACATTTGACCATATTTTAGATCTGAGAGTTCATTTAGTGATGTTATTAATTTTTTAAATATTCATTGCCTTAATTTCACATCTTGCATAGTTTGAGCTAGGTATACTACACAACATATACAATAAATTACCTAATTAGCGCACTTGTATTTTTCCTAATTTAAAAAATTATATTCCCCAATGCCTCTCAGTAGCTTTGTTTTGTTTCTATAATTCAAATTTTATAATTTAAATTCTTCCACAGATCTGGTTTCTTGGGGTTTCCCCTCCATCCCCTGTTTCAGGGCAGATATTTGAGTCACTTTTAGTGAAGTTAAACTATTCATTATGTATAGAAAAGTTTATTATGTGCCCTTTTCTAGAATTTTGTTAGCCATAAATTTAGCCTTTTGGTATGATGGAACAAATGTAACTTTTGTTTTTATTTACTCATTTTCTTAAAGCCACAGCACTTTTTTGAGTCAGTGACTTCTCTTTTCTCTTACGGAATTTAAGTAGTTTGTAGTCAGTGGCCTTATGTTTCTTTTCATAATAATAGTTCTAATAAAGTTATTTCAGGTATGACTTTTTGTGTGTGTATGGATTCAAACTGCTTACTTTGGTAGTTACGGATATATTTCCTTTCTTTCCAAGGAGATAATGCCTGTTTGCTTTTTCGAAACAAAATGAAGCCCTTTGTGTGTAGGTCCAGCCTTCTCTACTCTTTTTTCTTTTCCTGTTTGCCAGTCTGTCTTATCATTCTTGCTAAGTTTCATTGTTTTCTCTTTCCTAATACTGATCATGTCCATTAAGGTTAATACTCAAATTAGTGATCTTAACATTAAAAATTTCCCATTAGAATGTAAGTGTCTTCATTTAGATACATGTTTCGTTTTTGTTCCCTGTGACTGCTGTAGTGTGTCGATACCTATTTTCCTAGGCTTTGTCTTATACTGCAGAGCAGTTCTTCAGTCGGGGCACAATGTGACCATCAAGGCTGTTTAACATACTTACCCCTGACTCCCTGTCGCAACACCTGTGAGTGCGTGGAGGTCTTGGGTGAAAGGGTCTGTGTGAGTGCAGAGTGCGCTTGTTTTTATTTATTTTCTGTTACTGTGATCAGCTTTATTTTAATTTTGTCTTCTACAGAACAAAGTCTCAAAACTTTTACCACACTTTTGGGTTTATGAAAACTTAACTGAGCGTAAAATATTCAAGAAGGCATCTAAATTTTCTTATGTAACTTTGCTATTGAGAAATAAAAGCAACTGTGGCATTATTTTTGTTCTGCTACTAAAATTGCCTGTGAGTAAAATTGAAAGATTGAAGAGCATATTAGTTTATTTCTTAAATGAGTGCCATTTGCCCATCTTTTTAAAAGACACACAGTAGTCAAAGCAGCATGGTTAGCCTAATTTTAAAGTAGAGCATTGATCTTTGAAACAGTATAATTCAGATATTTTAAATACTTAAGCTGGGTCTCAGCATCTTTTATCCACTCTGGAGAAGGAGGTTAATAATTTACTCCCCTAATTCACAGAGATTGGGGGATGAGGAAGGACCTTAGAATTCTCATGTGTGCTTGAAGTAGTAGCGTTTTCAAATGTGTTCGCTGCTTTGCAAGTGTTATCACTCTTCAGTACTATATTTTTAATTACCAAAGTCTATTTTCTGGTAAACTGACACAATATCTTGTTATATTTAGTTTTTTTAGTATCTTCTTTTTTAGGATTTTATTTATTTATTTTTAGAGAGAGGTGAAGGGAAGGAGAAAGAGGGAGAGAAACATCAGTGTGTGGTTGCTTCTTGAGCTCCCCCTACTGGAGACCGGGCCTGCAACCCAGGCATGTGCCCTGACTGGGAATCAAATCAGCAGCCCTTTGTTTCGCAGGCTGGTGCTCAATCCACTGAGCCACACCAGCCAGAGCCAGTATCTTTAAATTCAGTTCTTTTGTTGATACAATATAAATTATCCCACTGTGCAAAGTTAACAATTTTTAAAGAGGAATCTTTTAAAATATACTCATTTTAAGCCCTTTCTGGTATAAGATAATTTGTAATCATCCAACTGATGTTCTTCTCCTTAGTCTTATATATAAGTGGGTTACTGTAGTGTTTACATTGTATCTACTGTTTTGGGAAGGACCACTGCTAAAATTTTTTACATAATTTGATTGAATTTTGATAGCCTTATTTATATGTTTCTTTATAGAAAGACAGTCATACATTGTTTTAGCTATAAAATTCTACTTTTAAAAATTACCACTAATATTGATAATTCTATGATATAGATGTATGAGGGAGGAAATGGAATTATCTTCTGAGGGAGGGCCCCTTATAGTACAGGCTTCCCCCGCTGGGTGAGTATCCCAGGAACCCATTTATATCAGTGTGCCAACTGGCATTGTTGTGAGAGGCTGCATTTTGCTTCAGTGAAATTGTTTGGTTTTTTTTTTTGAAGACTCTTTCAATGCGTTTGCCTATTTCATGATGGGTGATTTATGAGTGCACCTGCCCACACCACACTGAGTGTTCAGCAGTTTTTGACCTCCCTGTTCACCCAATCTCACCCTGAGCATTTTTTTTTTTGTTTCTGGGGGTGAAAAAGTTCTCAAAGGGAAATGTTTTGCCAATGGGAAAGAGGTTTGGCAGAGCGCAAAAATGCATCAGAATCGACAAGTTCAAAAACTGGTGTGAGCAGTGGAAGAAACATATCAGTCTCAAGTGGAGAGTATTTTGAAGGTGACTGAAGTTTAAACATGTGAGAATAAATATACACGTTTTTATAAATAAATTCTGGATTTTGGGGGATGTCCCCCTTCATAGAGCTGTATAAAATAAGAAAAGACTTTTTTAAAAAAAGTTTTTTAGAAAAGGTAAATGGTTCACAATGTTAGTATTTTATAGACTTGATTAGGGAGAGTATACTTTGTCTTCAGAGATTAATTTCAGTAATTTTTATAATTGGTTTTATTCAGCTTCTCGTTGAAATCATTGTATTTAAGCCTGATCAAACCTAGCCATGGCCGTAGAGGTGCAGGTACGTAAGCAACAAGGTCTTGGTGCTGTCACATCTGTCCTCCTCTTTCACAGAACTATTGCACGGCCAAAACACTGTACATATCTGATTCGGACAAGAGAAAGCATTTCATGTTGTCCGTAAAGATGTTCTATGGCAACAGCGACGACATTGGTGTGTTCCTCAGCAAGCGGATAAAAGTCATCTCCAAGCCTTCCAAGAAGAAGCAGTCATTGAAAAATGCGGACTGTATGTATATTTCCGTTCTCCTTTTTGTCCCCAGCTCCCACCATGAATTAAGATAAATTTAACTATTTTTAAGTTAAAATTTGCTTTTTAATAGCCAATTCTTCCTTTGCTGTTATTTTGTCCTAATTTTTTCTGAAAAATGTCACATTCATTAATTATTGTTGCTTTATTGTCTTTTTTAAAATTGAAAATAGATAATACCAGGTCTGGGGAGTGGTTCTCAGCTGGTGTTGTTTCCTCACTGCTCCCCAGAAGCTTTCAGAGACAGGAGGTTTTTTTTCCCCCTTTTGCTGTCACAGTGATTGGAGGGAGTGATGTTAGCACTGGGTGTCTTGGGCCAAAATAGTCCCTATTCCACAAAGAATTGCTTTACTGACAATGTCGGAAGCACCACTTTCAGAAACACTTGTTACATATCAAATGGGCTTTGGAAAACAACCCTGAGAACACACACAAAATTTTTAACGTGGCTGCTGTGGCAGAGACTGTTGTCTCAGCAAATTTGCAGATTCTCAAAGATAAAATGCTGCCTGTTTGAATTAAACATTTTAACCCCCCTACCCATTTTTCATTTTTTATTTCAACTTTTTATTATGGAAACTTTCAAACTTAGTAGAGGGGAGAAAGTAGGATCAGGTAACCATCCCCTGGCTGGAATATTTTAATGTGTATCTCAGCCATTCTCTCCTTTCAACTACCATTTCTGCAGCAGTGACTTTCTAACAGGTTTCTTGTTGAACGTCGTTACACAGTAACGGAGTTGACAGTTCTTTGATGTCATCTAAAAGCTAAGCCATGTGCAGGCAGATTTATCACATGGTATCAGAAATAGTTTTATAGTTGTGTTTTTGTTGATTTTTAACAACTGACTTATTCAAAACTGGATCCAAAGAAGGATCATGCATTTTAGTCTGTAATAGTTTCTTTCCTCCCCTTCCAGCCTTTTATTTCTTATCATTTATTTGTTGAAAAACAGGTCATTTTCCTGTGGCATTTACATAGTCTGGATTGGGCTGATTGCATGTTTCTCTGTCTCATGTTTTCCATAAGCGGGTGGTTAGACCCCTTTGTTTTAGATTTAGCTGGTCCTGTGTATATCATTTCTTTTGAATCAGAAGTCGTATAACATCTGATCGTCCCACTTCTTGTCATGCTAAGATTGATCAAATCATGTTGTTAGCCTAGCCCATCCATTACAGAGTTCCTGAGCAGTCTTTAATCTAATGGTTGTAGTGGTCATTGATGAGCAAAGATTTCATCAAGGGCTGAAAAGCGATGATTTTTCTAATTCTTTTATTAATAATTTCTGCATTTGTTAGCTGTTTGCTTCAAATGTAGTCAGTAAAGACAAGATAAATGCTTATTTCTCAATTTGCAGAATAACAATAATATTCTTTGAAAGTGACCAGTGAGGTTTTAGGATTTTTGTTTTATTTGATTGCTCTTATTTTGTTTTGTTTTATTATGAACTTACAGGTTTTTCTATGCTGTTGGGTGGTTTTTAGTTTACTCAATTGTTGTTATCCTTTATTTTACAGAAAAGTTCAAACATGTTAAAGTAGACAAAATTACATAATGAAGCGGAACCTCCTGTGTTCTGACTTCAACAGCCATCCTGACTTCACTCTGTACCCTGCCACACCCCGACTTTTCTCTGCTCTCATTTCAGTTTGATGCAGATCTAAGACGTCTTACCATCTATAATATTCCTATCTCTGAAACATAGGCCTCTTATTTTTTAGTGTAATCACAATAACGTGATCACATGAAAACAAACATGTTATAAAATAACTATAAAAAGAAATAAAATTCAAATATCTAATCAGTCTGAAAAATTTTAATTTAAAATTGTCTGAAATGTCATCATTTAGCCCTTTGTTTGAATCAAAACTTAAATAAGGTCCATGCTTTGACAGTGTTTTTAATCTGTGGATTCCCTTTCTGTCCCTCTCCACATCCCTCTCCCTTCTCTCATAATTTATTTATTCAAGAGACTGTCATTTGGCCATGGGAGCTTTCCACAGACGATTTTGCTAATTTCATTTCCTTGGTAGTTTAATGTAGTTTAATGTATTTTCTGTAAATGGGTGATATTAAAGAGAAACAGAGCTGGACACTAGTTAAAGGTGGTAAATAAATAACAGGTTTTATTCAGTACTATTGCAGCGGGGAGAAGAGACTCCAGTGCACAATTGAGCTCAATTCCAAATACAACAAGGACAAGGCATCTACAGGCGGGGAGCAGAGTGGGGGATGGCGGGGCAGTGGATGGAAATTACTAAGAGGAGACCACAAAGGGTGGTGGGTTTTTGACAGACCAGTCTAGCAGAATGCTTGCCAAGGGCAGGCCCAGGACGTCAGATGTAAAGCTGGGGGAGGGGAAGTGAGGAGCGTGGTGGTGGTGAGCTGGAACAGCGGCAGGACAGCTCAGCAGGGTTCCTGCGGTAGCTGGGTCGATGGCAGGGCCCATGGAAGAGACCTGGTGGGAGGAAGGCTCAGAGGGGCTGTCTGGAGTTTGGTCAAGGACAGGAGGGCTTGGTCAGTAGTCAGTTTAGAAGGGTGATCAGAGTTAAGTTTTGTTCTTTGGTTCTTTTTTTGTTGCTGGAGGGCAAGGCTCTCTTTGAAGTGGTAAAGTGTTCTTGCTTCAGGAGGTATATGATGTCATGTGTTCAGGCCATTTCTAATTCAAATTACAGGGTTTTGTTTAACCTCTTCAACTTCGTATTTCTATTGACCATACATTTCTTGATGCCAGAGAACATATCTGACTTCCAGAATGTTTCCTGCTTACATAGATGAGGCTTTTTTAAAAATTCATGCAATGCTGTATACTTTAAAGTATTTAGAAGAAATCAGAATCTCTGAAAATCACAATATCTGGAGGCAGTTGCTGTCGACTTTGGGAAACATCCTTCTGCACACCTCCCTATGGATATTTTCCACAGGATTGGATATGAGCACATGGAGACACGCATGCAATTCTATGAAAATATGTATATACACACACTTATCCAGTGGAACCGTACATGCCAAGTATTTTATAGTCTGCTTTTCCTTTCAGTGATATTCCAGGAAGATAAATATTTTCTTATCAGTGCATTTAGATACATTATTTAAATAGGTAATAGATACTGTAATTTATTTAATCAACTTCCACTACTGGACATTATTTTTAAAACAATTCCCTTTAATGAAGAGCACTGCTTTAAACATGCTGTGTAGTTTTCATTTAAAAATTATTTTTATGGGCATGTTTTCTGTCTTTACCTTGACTTTGGGAAGGGATACCTATCTGTATTCTCTGGAGTGTTAAAAATGTTTTAAAAGAATGTTAAATTATATTGATTAAAAATAAGATAAGTACTAAATTATAACGAAGAACAGTCATAACTTGCTGGGTACCGGTCCCTTATTTCTCCACCTCCCCTCCAGTCACATAAACAGGAGCTATTTTCTCTCTGCAGTGTGTATTGCCTCAGGAACAAAGGTGGCTCTGTTTAATCGACTTCGATCCCAAACAGTCAGTACCAGATACTTGCATGTAGAAGGAGGTAATTTCCATGCCAGTTCTCAGCAATGGGGAGCATTTTACATTCATCTCTGTGAGTATAAAAATACGCACTTGGTGTTACTTATGTGAAATTGTTAAATTCTTTTTGATAATAAGACATGTGGGTACATTAAGTCTTGTTGTTTCCCTAAGCAGATTAATGAATTCTAAAAGATAATTTGATCTCTTTTTCCACTCCACCGCAGTGGATGATGATGAATCAGAAGGAGAAGAATTCACAGTTCGTGATGGCTACATCCATTATGGACAGACAGTCAAACTTGTGTGTTCAGTCACTGGCATGGCACTCCCAAGATTGGTATGGCTCCACTTTTGCTTTAGTAATATGTATAGTAAAAATTGAGAAAACAGAAAAGTCACAACATTCAAATGAAAAATATACCTCAAACTCATGCTTTTCATTTTAAAAAGAGATATCAATAATCACTGCTATTTATAATTGACAGGTATACCCCATTTTATGTTTCAAATGCTTTAAGGCAATTAGCCAATTTTTATGAATGCATTCTTCTTTTTCTTTCAAATTATAACAAAGTATATTTAGAAAGGCAGAGAAGTAGAAAAGGTGAGCCAGCTGGGCTGCATGGGCTCAGGAAGCCAGTCACAGAGGTGAAAGAGGGGCCTTGGAGCTTAGAAAGAAGAAAGGCAGAGAGAACAGCCTGGGGCAAGGGGAGGAGGAGAGGCCTGACCCAGAGAGGGGGGTCACCAAAGATGAGTTCTTAATGACTTCCAGTTGTGCGGTTTCCAGTGAGTTTCGGTGGCATTTTTTCCTCTTTGGTTGTATATCTGAACTTGTTTGTTAGAGGGCGCTATAAAATTACATTGTGATTTTTTTTTTTTAAGATTTTATTTATTTTTAGAGAGAAGAGAAGAGAGGGAGAGAAACGCCAAAGTATGGTTGCCCCTTGCACGTCCCCCCCACTGGGGACCTGGCCTGCAACCCTGGCATGTGCCCTGACTGGGAATCAAACCTACAAACCTTTGGTTCGCAGCTGGCACTCAATCCACTGAGCCAGGCCAGCCAGGGCACGTTGTGATTTGTTAATGCAGATAACACTATATTCACTTTTTGTCGTACCTGCTGCATCCCAGTGTAGGACCAAGTTTTTAAAAACAGAAATTCTTATTTCTTTAGGAATATAAGTATAATTTTTACCAATTTACTCTCACAAAAAGAAAGATTTATTAAAAATAAAATTTTGTTTTTCTTACTCTGGGAGAAAGCCATATTATTTAGGGCTTTTGTTACTAGAGAGATCATGAAACTGTAAAAACTGCTTTTCTTACCAAAATGAAAGCAAAGGCCCCTTATACTCCCTCCCACATACCCTCTTTTTCTGAAACAGAATGCAGTTTAGTTACAGCAAAGATGTAGGGGACTTTCGAGTAAACTGGATTCAAGGTCAGGTTCTGGGGTTGGGTGACTGGAAGAACCTTTAGTATTATTGTTCCTAAATATGCTTTATATTTATCTCTGGTGAAATATTTCATTGGTTTATATTTTGGGGGACTATTTCAGCAGGGCTGGGTCTATAATTATCTAAGTAAATGCTACATTTCTTTTTCTTGTTTTGTAAAAATTTTTCTATGTCATGGTTTTACTAGGTGGTTTTACTTCCCATTCCAACTTAATAAGCTAAAATAAGTAGTAATATTAATTTATAAAACCTTAAAACTGAGGCAAATTATAATAAAAAGGGTAAAGGCAGGGAGAGAAGGGTGTAAAAAATTAGAAAGATACAAACACAAAAAATAAGACCAGGTCAACATTTGCAGAAGTTCTTTTCATTTACTATGTGTCGCTCTGTTTCAAGGATAAAGTTTATTTGCTTCGTCATTAAGTGCCAAATGATGCATTCACTTGGACAAGTAGTACTGGACATTCGTGGCTTCTTTATTGGTGAGAGCCAGCTCATTCAGCAGTGTCTGTATTCAAAGAATTGGTGTGGGAATACAACTGAACCAGACACGGCCCATGTCCGCAATGTGCTGACCAGTACTGGCTGGTGGAGGATCAGTGGAGTGCGCAGGCAACGGTGCTGTAGATGAGTCTTGACTCTCTCCTGGTGGGAGAGACTTCCAGGAAGCTTTAGACTGACACCATTCAAAATTCACTTCTTTAAAATCCTTGTTAAATTTAAGTGCGGCTTTAGGATTAACTTTAATGTTGACTTGAAACATTTTGCTTAAGTTTAATTAATCTTATGGACTTGGGAGCTTTAATTTACTAAAAATGTACTGACTCTTGTAAACTCAAAAATTAGTGGTGGTATAAGTAGAATGACAAATATTCTGACTAATAAACTGAAAAGCTAAAAATGTAATGTGAAGAATGTTAACTTAAAGATTGGGACTTTTTCACAATTGTGACTTAGCTGAAGAGAAATTTTTTTTAATGTAAGTGAGGTGTGAATCAAGTGATGAAAGTTGCCCTGGCTGGTGTGGCTGAGGGGACTGAGCGCTGGCAAGCAAACCAAAGGGTCGCCAGTTCGATTCCCAGTCAGGGCACATGCCCGGGTTGTGGGCCAGGCCCCCAGTAAGGGGGTGCATGAGAGGCAACCACACATTGATGTTTCTTTCCCTCTCTTTCTCCTTCCCTTCCCCTCGGTCTAAAAATAAATAAAATCTTTTTAAAAAATGATGAAAGTCAACAATATTACATAATAATAGCACTGTTCTAAGCAGTTATACATATATTGATTCATTTAATACAAAACTCTGGAGAAGTTACTATTAAGGATGTTCATTATGTAGCAAAGTATCACAGTCCTGCATGCAGACATGCATTGTGCAAATAATCCTGAACCTTCTGTGTACTTCGTGTCCTCATGGAGCTTACATTTGATAGGGAGATAGAAAAAAATCAGCTAAAGAAATACCCACATAATGTATTAGAAGGTTAATGTAAGTGACATAAAGGCAGGTTTTAAAGGATAAAGGGCTAGGAATTGGGAAAGTGTTTTACAGTAACCAGAGAGGTCTTTTTGAAATAGAGATATTTGAACAGAGAACAGAATTAAGTTGGGAATCCACACACTGGCAAGGAGCATTTCAAGCAGACAGAACCCAGGCCAAAGGATCCTAAGCAGACAGGAATGTGTGAGGACCAGTAAGGGAGCTGTTGCAGCTAGAGCAGAAGAGGGATGGAAGCAGCCGGACCAGGAAACGAGGCTCTGAGGTGAGCCACAGGCAACATCTGGTCAGTCCCTCTCTGTGTCTAGCGGAAGGCCTTCATATTATCCGTGTTGAAAGGAGGCCACTGGAGAGTTCGAAGCGGGGAGTGATGGCTGCTTTCGTTCCAGACAGGTGATTCTGGTTGCTCTGTGGAGGGAGCACGAGGGTCTAACAGTGGAAGTGGAGATGCAAGTGCTTAGGCCTTTGCCATGATCAGTCACGAGTTGATGATGGTGTGTCTTGGACTAGGGTTATAATGCTCAGGTGATGAGTGGTGACTGATTCATTTGAAAGTAGACTAACATCATTCGTTGGCAGATTGGATGATTGGGTATGAGAGAAAGCAAGGAGTCAAGGGTGACTTCGGGGTTTTTGCATTGGGTGAATGGTGGTGTCATTTATTGATCTGGGGGTTTGAGGAGATTTATGCTTAGAAGAAAATAAAATTCTGGTTTCGATTAAGATCGAGACAGCCTGCTAGACATCTAAAGTGGAACTGTTGACTAGGCAGTTAAATGTACAAGTTGAATGCTGGAGAGAGGATAGGGCTGGAGGGTAAATTTAGGAGTTGCCAGCCTCGAAATACTTTAGACACTCAGAGGAGATGAGGTCTGAGGACTTTCATCTGGGGCCCTGCACGGGCCAGTTAGAGCAGCGGCCTCTGAAAATGGGCTGTCTGCATCCAGTGCTGCTGGGAGCGCTAGTAAGACGTGCCCGTGGGACTCGTGGCTGGAGTCCTCAGCAGCCTTGACACGAGCCATTGTAGTGGAGACGACGAGACGGTAGTCTGGAAGGGTTGCAGGAGGTTGCGTGCTGAGGAGAGTTCTCTGTAAAGAGGAAAAGTGAGAGGGGGCACGGGGGCATGTCGGTCAAGGGAGGGCTTCCTTCTGATCTTAAATGAGCCATAGTTCTGACGTGTCTATACTGTTGAGCGTGACCTTCAGTAATCATCAGACACTTAGTGACTCCTTCTATGTGACAAGTGACGTCTAAGGTTCGATAGGGTTATCTTTCGGATTTCCGTGAGTGTGTTGTGGAGTGTTTGGGTTGCAGTCTTGTGGAGCGTAATGGAGGCTGGACAGGCAGCCAGCCCGGGGACACATTCTGATTCTTCAGCTGCCGAGCAGGTGGTTTTGGGCAGCTCACTTGACTTTTCTGAGCCCATTTCTAATCTGTAAAAGGGTACCCATTTTAGGGTTTTAAAAATAAATAAATATATGTATATATGTTAGATACTACACTGACGACTACACCCATGGAGCTTTTAGAGATAGTTTTTTTCTTTGATGTTAGACTATTTTTTATTTATGTTCATTTTTTTTTTAATCTGCCACTGCATTTTATTGGGAAGATCAGAGAACCCTAGATGAAAGGCATGCCTGTTAAAGTTTGAAAAGCGGTGTCTAGGAAGCAAGCGCCTGCCCTGCATTTCAGGTGTTCATGGAAGAAGGTGACAGGCTCCACATTCCGACAGGCTTGTGGTCTGAAAGTGTTTTTTATGCCCAGCCTTATTGTTTGTAAGTGTTTGTGTGATTAGGTTTTGTGTGACAAATAGCAGATATTTTATTATGTGGCTTACTCTCCCTGTGTACTCTGGAAAGTATACCTAATGAAAACTCTCCATATGTGATGACTTTTTCCTGTTCGATTGTCGAAATACAGATAATTAGAAAAGTCGATAAGCAGACCGCATTGCTGGATGCCGATGATCCTGTGTCACAACTCCATAAATGTGCATTTTACCTTAAGGATACAGAAAGAATGTACTTGTGCCTTTCTCAAGAAAGAATAATCCAGTTTCAGGTATGTTTTTAAATTACTGGTGAAGTCTAAAATGTATGTCAGGTTAATAGCTTGCCAAAACATGAAACTCTTGTTCAGTGTTAATTGTATTTAAATACGTGAGGCTGTGTTCAGATATTTATCTCAAGTCCAAGGGTCCTTAACCCACACAGTCTTCGGTCATGGTGGTCATCCTGCCTCAGGAAATAACTCAAAACTCTTGGAAATGTTCTCAGAGACACAATTAACATCTAATTCTGGGGCACACAAAGCCCCTCAGATTATCCAAAAGTTCGGTGTTCATGTTCAGTGCATCCCCTGAAGTTTCGTACACACTTTGTGTACGGGTGCATGCATATTTAGGGGGAGGGCTCCTCATTCTCATCAAATTTCTATTGGGGTCTTCTAGGATAGTAATGATGACATGTTTCAAGAGCTAATTTTTTACTACATTTACTCAGAAGGCTTTCATGAGGACATTTATGACGTGGGCAACTTATTTAGCAGGAGAGTTATGCTTGCGTGGGAAACTGGTCTGTAAGCATCTGCAGACCCGCTGCAGAGGTGGCCGCACCCAGCCATCTCCTCAGCCGGCACAGACAGGATGGTCGGGTGTTAGGTGGGGGGGATTGTTTGTTCACATCTGGGTCGCTTGTGCAGAAAGTACCTAAGATTTCCAGCTGTTTTCTAAGTAGGAGAGTCTCCTAGTTTCACTCTTTCTTAGGGATCCTTGAAGAGTTTTAAACAGTGATTTGTATCACAGATACTGATCTTTTATTTAAAAAATTACACAGGCACTGGTGTGCTCCACAGTGGTTATTCTGAAGGGTTTTCAGTTATTTAATACGTCACTGAAATGTTTCATATTATAATAAAACCTGTGTGTCAGGTTTTCATGTTAATATTCTGTTTGTGTTTATTTAGGAATTGGCAAAGCACCATGCTTGCGAAGTCTATACACTTTTACTACCTTCTCTCCATGTTACAGCTCTGGTCTATACATGTTACTTGTTAAAATTGTCTTACACTGCAATGCCTATAAAAATTTCTACACTTTCTTCATAAGGCCACTCCATGCCCAAAGGAACCAAATAAAGAGATGATAAATGATGGAGCTTCCTGGACAATCATTAGTACGGATAAGGCAGAGTATACATTTTACGAGGGGATGGGCCCTGTCCTTGCCCCTGTCACACCTGTGCCTGTTGTAGAGAGTCTTCAGGTGAGACCCTCACTGACAGGGTTACTTGACCTATTTGACTTCCCTCAGCTGTGGTTTAGCGTGACTTGATTTCACAATAATTTTGACTTTCCTCCAAATATTGTGGTTTGGGTATTTTGTCACACATTATTTGTCAATAGAAAAAAATAGGACCCCACTTTTATGCAAGAAAATTTAAATTCAAAGCCACATTGTATGTTACCTTGATATTTTAGCTCACTTTGTCTTTATAATCATGTCACTTAAAAGAAGTCCTTTAATTACTCATTTTTCACAAATGATAACTATTGACTGAGAAACTAATCTGTGTCCTTCAATGGGAAATGAAAAGTTTTCTCAATGTCGTTCTGATTTTTCTGTGAATTTCAGTTGAATGGCGGTGGGGACGTAGCAATGCTTGAACTTACCGGACAGAATTTCACTCCGAATTTACGAGTGTGGTTTGGGGATGTGGAAGCTGAAACGATGTACAGGTACTTGGCACAATTTTTTACGTCATCCAGAGTTTTTGGTGGGGGTGGGTGTATGGGACTCTTTCCTGATGCTGATTGTAATATATCAAGCAACCTAGTTTTAAGTTTCAGTTCTGAAATTTGCTTTGCATCTAAGTGACTTACGTTTCTTCCTCAGATGCGGAGAGAGTATGCTCTGCGTGGTCCCAGACATTTCTGCATTCCGAGAAGGTTGGCGATGGGTCCGGCAGCCAGTCCAGGTTCCAGTAACTTTGGTCCGAAATGATGGAATCATTTATTCCACTAGCCTTACCTTCACCTACACACCAGAACCAGGGCCCCGGCCACACTGCAGTGCGGCGGGAGCCATCCTTCGAGCCAGTTCAAGCCAAGTGCCCCCTAATGAGTCAAACACAAACAGCGAGGGGAGCTACGCAAACGTCAGCACAAATTCAACCACCGTCACGTCGTCTACGGCCGCCGTGGTGTCCTAACTACCGTCTTGTTGCGGGGACTAAACTGACTTGCGTGCGACACAGCGTTGCCAGAAAGAGAGAAAAGTGAACAATCTTTTGTGGTTTCTTGGGAAAACTTTTCATACCGGGTGATATTATTCAAAAACCCCATTACCTGCAAGTGCTGATTTGATGTGCAGAGCCACAGTAAAGCAGACAAACAAACAAATCAACATGTGTAAACTAGTGGAAATCAGTTTTTATCAGCTGTTATTTTGGATTGGTTCTTGTTTGGTTTTGTTTAAATGGGCGAGAAATAGAGATGTGGCTGGAATAAAAGTTCATCAAACTAGAAGACACAAATCTGACATAGTTTTTATGGACCAAGGAACTTGTGTAAGCTTTAGTAAAAGGTACATTTCACCATGCCTTTTCTATGTCACCGTATGCAGTGCACCTTGTTGCCGAACAGGCCGTTCCCCTCCCGGCGCCCTGGATGGAGCTTTTGCTCTCGAGTCCGTGCAGGTTCCAAGCCTGACCACGCTACCTTAGTCTCGTTACCATGCTCTTCCCGGTTTTTTTGGTCTAAGGCTGGAACTGCTCTGTTTTTTTTTGTTTTTTTTTTTAATAGCTGAAGTCTTACAACTTTTCATGAGTTGAGGTTGTTTTGATTTCAGCAAGTCAAATCTTGTAAAGTCCTACATATTTTTTTAAGATTATATGAAGTCTGTGCAAAAGCTTTAAAAAAATGCCTCTGCCTTGCCTACAATACATGCAATGTATGTTAACTTAGTCTCTATTCTCAGACATTTGGCAATTTATTTCCATGTTTTCTTTTAAAAAACATGTATTTATAGTGATCCAGGTGGCTCTAACATTTACATGGAATTAAATGTGGCCATTTAGTCATTAATGAGGTAATGGCACAGAACATGTTGGTATTTGAAGTGTCCTCTCCCCTGTCCCCATGCATAAATGTGTCTCCATGTTTCAGGATTTGTTAAGGATTTCCCCCCTCCTAATCTTGTACATAACTATGTATTATGTGTAAGTTAAACATTTTATTTTGAACTTGTAATGTTCCCGGTGATTTTATTCAGTAGGGTGTTTTCTGCCTTGTTGGCAAATGACAGAAAAAATCATAGAAGTATTTGCTACCAGTTGGTAGATGGTGCCCTTATTGTATGATGAGGAAAATCTCAGCAAAAGCATGTTTTCATTTACTTCTTTTTTTTGGTAGCCTAGGCCAAGACGTCATTGTAACCTTAAAACAAGATGCTCTTATTAGATGGTCAACTAAAATAGCTGGAAGACAGTGCTTTAGAAGCAGATAGTTGTGAGATTATAAAAATGCAAATGTAACTTATCTTTCCATTACTTTCTCTGCCTTTTTTTTTTTACTTTTTCAGTACTGAGCATCTCCACAAATGTCTGCTACTCAGAAAACGTTGCTTTACCCTCCGTTAGGGTTTGGTTGCATTCAGGGTTGTGTGTTGGCCTTGCATGCTGAACTCCCCCTTTACATGGCTTCCGTTTCTGCACTGTGGCGATGCCTTTGTTCACTTCTCAGAAACTGCAGCAGACTCACTGGGCTACAGTCACTGCAGGAACCCTGTGTGTGATGTTAGTGCAGTCGTCCTTCTTAGAGGGAAAACTACCTCTAGATCATGGTAAGCTCTTCACTGTCCCATAAAACAGGAGCCACAAGTACCTTATGAACGCAAAACTGTGCGTTCCTACAGCATTTCCATGCAGAACATTGTCTTTCTGTTGTCCTGGGCTATTTTGAGAATTTCCATCACTAGACTTTTTCAGCATCACTGTTAGAAGCATTTTCTTTTTCAGCTTTGCAATCTTCATCGCTCATCTTTTGCTCAGACTAAGTCATTGTAAATACAATTCCTAACATCTTTAAAGCGCTTTTTCCTCGGTTTTCAAGGGGGAAGTCATTTGTAAAACATGTTAGTGATTAAATCAAAGTTACTGTGGTTTCCTCTTAGTGCCAGCCTTTTAAGTACTCACAGGCTGCATTATACTATATATAGCCTTCTCTCCAAATCTGCTCCAGTCACTTAGCTTCTCTCCTGTGAGCTAACCCTGCCTCACACTTTAAATCTGTTTCAGTGATCAAGGGCAGAATTCATTGTGGCCTTATCTTTCTTTGTTTTAACTGTTTACTGGCTTTTTCTTATAAACTTGCTTATTTTCGAGTAGTATTTATTCTCTCTGTTGAGTCATGCAAGCAGCCTTGACACAGTGCTTCTGCTCAGAGTTGGAAATGTTTCCCGTGCTGCTTCGCCTGTCCTGAATGGGTCACGGGGCGCCTCCACCTCCCAGGTTTGGTACTCAGTTACAAAATTCTATCAAGTCAGCTGATAACAGATGAGACGCTTTTGAAGAACAAACTATTCCTTACTCAGCTTTGCAGCACAAAATAACTTTTCAAGTTTATGACTTTATTAAAATGAACTTTTTATTATTTAAATAATATCTTATTTTGGCTCTTTGTTTTTTGTAATAAGATAATTGAAGTATTAGACTGTAAACTCCTCCTGATTGTTTTTCTGAAAAGTCCCAGAATGTACGTACATAGGCATTTCCCCCCTGCAATTTTTTCTTGGTCATTCTACATACCACAAACTAAAGACTGAAATGATGGTTGTAGGTTACTGTTATTGGTTCTTTTGTCAGCTGCTTAAAAATCTTTTTCATGGATTTGTAAATCATTTTCAGCGTATAATTTATAGGAGCCTTGTCCTGTGTTTATAGTGGACGGTGTCCCCCACCCCCACCCTCTCCCCATGGTGGCATTTTTAGAGGTACTGGTCATTTTCCCTCACAAAGACACTGTTCCGATGGAAACCGCTTCAATTAAAGTGTAGCACACTTGAGCAGTTTGTTTTCCTTGTAAATTCTGATTTAGAAGTGTGTCTGACGCTGTCATGGGTCTACGCAGTTTCTAAAAATGTGCGCAGAAGCCGAGTCTGTGACCCAGTAGGTTCTTGTTCCCATTGAGTGGACCGCACCACAGCCTGGCAGGCAGCTGGAGGCTGGAAACGCAGAACGCCCTTTTATTCTGAGCAACGTCAGAGTGGAACACTAGTGTGATACCTAGCCTGCTGCTGACTTTTCTTAGACTGCGGCAGCTGAAGGCACCCTCACAGACGCACTGATCAGTGACATCTTTGTCACTCTTCCTGCACGGACTTGCTTGCGGTCGTCACTGGTTGGCTTTTCTGTTTATTTTTCTAATGAAACTGGTACCATCTGTGCCCTCATAGAAAATTTCCAGTGCCCAATACGGATTTTCAGAACTAAATTAACTGGTCATGTTTAACCAAATAATCCATGACGGGGGGGAGGGGGCTTTTTGAAACAAAATGCTATTTAATTATTAACCAGGTTACTTACTTTTGATTTCAAAAGCAGCTGTTTCTGATGAGTACTGAACAAATGTGTGTAATTTTCTTTGCCAGACTTTTGACTCTGTCTTCAAGCACTGTAACGTGGGCTGAATGGTTAGAAACAATAATATATTAGGGTTTCTATTCAACCCTTTCAGGACTGAACTGTATCTCCTTTTATTAATTTTCCCTGTGTTGTGATCAGTGTTTCCCAGCATTCAGTGCTGTGTTGGTCCAAATGTAGGTTCATGTGCTCATTTTTAGCTTATTTCTTGTACCTTGCAGCATGCCCCACACATCCAGTCCTTAAGGGGTTACTTTACACACTGTGCGCCTGTAAGGGTTGTTAGCAATAAGATGGAAGATTGAGCAAGTTTATACCGTACTTTTGTAGAAAAAAAAAGAATCTGCTCGGTTCCGTATTTCATCCATGAGAAACCTGCAATACGGGCAGTTTCAAGGAATAAATAAAAAGGAAATGGAAACCATTGTGAAAGTCCTCTGTTGATGTGCCCGATGCACGCGTTACCATCTTTGCTTTCAGACACTTGGTAAGGGTGAGACCAGATTCCGTGTTGCAGTCTGTGCGTTCACAGTCTGACCTTGCCGACTTACATTACATCCAGGTGATGGCGGTGCCAGTTTCCTTCCCGTGTCTGTAACTGCATCCTGCTCTCAGGAGAGGTCTTGTTCCTCCCTCGTAAATGGGGACATGTCACTCAAGGGGCCTGTCTCCCAGCTCAGGAACGTTTCAAGCTAATCTCAACAAAATCGGAGGATGGTATTTAATAACAACCAGCGTTTGCAATATGAGGCTGTCATTTGGTCTGTTCTTCTGAGGAGCAGTCGGGCGTCTGTGCTTTTTTACGGGGGCTCCTGATTAGAGAGGGGCCGCATATTTTGGTGAATAGGGAAACAGTAAAAGGGAGAAGGTATGTATTTTCTAAATCATAGTTTGTTTCTTATCTGACCTCCCCCCAAAGAAAAAAGTATTAAAGTCACTAGCATCTTGCTCCAAAAACAGTGTTTGTTCAATAAGTAAGGGACAATTTATTTAGATTTTGAATGGTGAGGCCTGTAAAGGCTGAGGTTGATAGTGGTTACGTGGCTTAGGATTTAGGGGAGAAGAGTGAGCCCGTACCCTGTGCAGTAAATAGTACATGACCACTTTCTAAGCAGCCTTAGGAAAAGACGCTGTGTGTGTGTGTGTGTGTGTGTGTGTGTGTGTGTGTGTGTGTGTGTGTGTGTGTGTGTGCGCGCGCGCGCGCGCGCGCGCACACAGTTTGTCCTCAAACCCCTAGGTGGTTGTCAGTTCCAGGGATGGAGAGGGCAAGCTACGTAAGGTTCTAGTGGTGAGTGATCACAGAAGGCAGTCTTCTCCTGCTTCAAAATAAAATAATAAAAAAGTAAAATTAAGTACCTAGAAAGGTACACTAAGTAGAAACCCTAAAAAGTGTTTGGTGCTGGGAAACACTGGAAGAGACAGATTACATTGACGTGTGTAAGTACAAATGACTTGGGCCATCTTGAATCAGGAGTGAGATCCTAGAACCTAAGGCCAGGGACAGAGCTGTGCGCCTAGGCCCTGTCAGGACCTGTGCCGCGGGACGGTCACCCGCCTGTCTGTGCCAAGGTGAGGTTGGCTGTGTGCCTGGCATATAGGTGTGCAGCAGTTCAGGGAAAGGCACCGAATCACACGTGCTGAGATCGTGTGTGACTCCTCTCGGTTTCTGGGGACGGCGATGAGTGTTCTCTGCCGCACAAAGGGGCAGGTTTTCACTGCAAGAAACATTCACACCAAACAGGTGGGTTATTTTATAGCTGTTGGAATTCATGGGGTGTTTTTTGCTTTGGGGAGGGGCACTTTAAATATGCTATGCTATGAAAAAAATATTAAATGTAAGTATTGGGTTGGCCAAAAAGTTTGGTTTTTTCCATACGATGGCTCTAGTGGTGCTTAGTTGTCTTCAACTCATTCGATACAGTTTTGTTAGATTGTGTTGTGGCAGCTGTCATGTCAGAATGCATTTTTTAAAAAACTTACCAAAATTGGTGAATTTTTGTGTAACCATTTTAATGATGATGGAAGAAATACGCAGCATTTCCTGCATATTCTTTATTATTTCAAGAAAGGTAAAAATGCAGCTGAAACACACACACACACAGATTTGTGCAGTGTATGGGGAAGGTGCTGTGACTGACCGAACGTGTCAGAAGTGGTTTGCAATGTTTTGCCCTGGAGATTTCTCACTGGACAACACTCCACGCTCAGGTAGACCAGTTGAAGTTGATAAGGATCCAATCGAGACATTAATTGAAAACAGCTGACATACCACTCAGGCGATAGCTGACGTACTCAGAATATCCAAATCAATAAAGTTATTGGTGAAAATTAGAAATGTGCCTTTTGTTTTACGAGAAAAACCAAATGAAACTTTTGGCCACCCCAATGTGAAGTGTAGGCGTGTATCAGGCTCTCTCTAGCGTAAGGCATGTGGTGCCTGCTTTTGGTCTCTGTGTATTAACTTGAATGTGCTGTCCAGATGCCAGGTGTTGGAGAGAGTCACCCTGGACACTTCAAACAGTTTCTGTTGGCCAGGTGGAGATAACGTATCTTAATTTCTTACTCACAGTCTAGTCTAACAAGGCATGTTTCTGGACCACATACGCTGCCTTTGGAGAGACCAGAGTATGAAATAGTGACCTATCCTGTGATGGTATGCAGGTACTAGATGCTGTTGTGCCATGGATTTATCATCTAGGTGGCTGATTCTGCAGCCCACCACTACTCACTGTCTCATTTGTGGTGGGGGTGGGGGTGACACAGCATTGTTGGGAGGGAGCACGAACGGGAAACCCTCAGCTGTGGTGCCTAGGTCCTGGTCCAGGGGAGCCTCGGCCTGGACAGCTGCCTCAGCTGCCCTGTGTCAGGTCAGGGTTTCCTGTGGCTTGGGTCTTCCAGGATCGGCGTGAGCTTAGTTCTCAGGCCTGCTTTTCGCTTGTTTGTTCCAGAAAACAGTGATTTTACAATTAATACTTCAAAGATTTAAAAATGTACACCTTCAATATAATAGCCATTATTGGGGTTTTAAAAATCAGAAACCACGACTGGTTAACTTAAGGGAATGGGATTTTGTAAGAAGAGCAGAAACACAGAATTGAAGGGAAGCCTGAATTATGCACAGAAATATCACAGTGCCAGGATGGCTCTGTTTGCTTAGGTGGGGTCGGTGGGGTGTCTAGAGAGGACCCCTCAGAGAAGAGCCAGCCTGGCTGGAAGCAGGGATGGGGGGCGAGACCGAGGGGCATGTGAGGGCTCTGCAGGACCTGCTACAGTTCAGCATGTGGTTTGATGCAGGAGTGGCCTCTGTGTACCTTAGCATCCAGCCACAAGAACAAGGTACCGTTGGCCGAGATGGGGGAGACCAGGTGGGTTGAAAGGGGGAGAGGAACAAGTTGGGGTGGGAGGAAGTCAAGAGTTTTAGATATGTATTAGGTTTCAAGTTACAAATGTCCAGCAAGCAAACCTCCAGGTCTGGAGCTTGTGGTGGTCTGCAGAGTGTCAGTCACATATGGGTGGTAGTAAAACCATAAGCCACATGGGGTCACTGAGGGAGGCGGAAAGGTAGAAAGGAGGTCCAAGACTGAGCCCTGGGGAGCCCCCGTCTTCAACAGCACTTCTGGAACCTGTGTGTGCAGCATCCCTGGGCGAGGTGGTCTGCAGCTGTGGGTTTCCACGCCCTGCATCTCCTAGGTGACGTGATGCTGCAGGTTGAGAGACCCCACTTTGAGTAGCTAGCCTCTCGTGTGTCCCCAGACAAATGGCAATGATTGACAAAATGAGTGCTTCTTCAGTCCATAAAACATTGTTTTCCGAGTCACCATGAACTCAGGAGTAATGGCTTTGGAATTAGTCTCACTGGCTTTTAAGCACAGAATTAAAATTTCTCTTTACACTTGAGAAAGCCTTATGTACCACGTCACAGATGGGCGAGTCAGATTCTCGCGACAAGCCGATAACGTGGCCTATCAGAAAACTGAAACGTTTACACACAACTGTAGTCACGGTGTGTTGAATCCAGAGCCTTTTAGCATCCAAGACAAAATCGCTGTACCCAGAAATGAGGAGCACTGAGTAGCTCCTAAGTTTTTAACTTTTTGTTGGGGGTAGGGGGGCCCAAAACCCTCACTTTTCATTGAGTTCCTTTACAAACTCAGACTAAATTATCACTGAACCCTAACTGAGTGCCGCCTGCTGAGGAACTCGCTGTTCCTCTCAACTGGCATGGCTCTGGGAAGACCACATGTTCTTCCCTCCCCTGGGATTTTAGGTCCAAATGAAACCACACAAGTTCCTTCTGGGGAGTGGGATTGTCTACGCGAGGCGAGCAGAGAAGCGAAATAAAGGGGGAGAGCCCCAGAAATGTTGCAGACAGCCCCCACCCCCATCCATCCACCATCCTCCTATACTCCGCACAGCAGTGACAGGCTGAGTTAGTGCTGGCAATGCAGCGAGGTCAAGGGCATAGGACTCAAAAGAGCCTGTGAGTCAGGAGGTGGAGGCTGAATCGGGGCTCACTGGCCAGCAGTGGGAGCCTTCTCACCTGCAGGGTAGGGAGCAGCCTTCCCTGGGAGCAGATGAGGTCCCTACCCAGCCCAGTTTCTAAACGACGTCATTGGCCCTTTCATCCCAGGAGGTTGAAGGTGTCCCGGTCAGGCGAGATAAGCCAGGTGGGAGGGTCGAACAGGTGGCAGGATCTCACAGATGCAAACAGCTAGAATGGACAGGCCCCAGTATCCGGCTGTTCTCACACCTGGCAAGGACAAGCAGGAGCAAATAAAAAAAAAAAAAAGATTGAAAAGCAAATGTTGACATTAAACTGAAGACTTTTGAACCAGCAGGAGAACATGTGTAGCCAAACACAGGCTCAGCGCAGCTTCCCATCTCAGTGGGGGAGTGCGTGGGAGATGAGTGGTATTGACTGTTCCTTTCTTTTTTGAGATAACCAAATTACTGGTTGATTATCAAATTGTATCTCAGCAGGTCTCCCACCAGTCTGCCTGGGCCAGCCAGGCTGGGATCCTAGAGTGGGCCGACAGGGGCATGCACCCCAGCAGACCCTTGTATCTGTGGTTTCCCGAGGCCACCGTGGACTCAGGAGCCAGGGCCTGTCACAGAAACTGCCACATCTGAGCCTGGAGCCTGGTGCACAAGGAAGCAGGTCCCAGGAAATGAGATTCGGTCCCCATTCCCTGCCCAGGCACTTCCTTGATGCTCAAAGTGCAAGAGTTTCAGGGAGGGGGCAGCAGCCACAGGGCAGGGTGACCAGACCTGAACTTGCCTAAAGCCAGGGCAGAGCAGACGTGGGGTGAGAGTTGGGGAACAGAGGTCCCAGGCCCAGCCATTCAGAGATGGACAGAGAGGGATGGGCCACTTCCATTTTTTGAAGGATCTAGAATGTTATAAAGAAGTGGCCTCTAGTTCCACACCTCGGGGAAACGAAAGCACAGGTCTGTGCAAAGTCCGATGGGTGTTTCAGGGAGCTGATCTATGATGTCCACAAACTAGAAACGACAGAAATGTTCATCAACCGACTGAAGAATAAAATTGTGGTCTACCCATACTTAACGGGTTTAGTCGTGGTCCCCGAAAGTATATCTACCTGCTAGTCCTGAGAAGACGTGACTGTGACTTTTCTTGGAAAAGAGTCTTTGTAGATGGAAATAAAGTTAAGGATCTCAAGATAAATCATCCTGGGTTATCCAGGTGGGATCAAAATTCAATGACAAGTGTCCTTGTAAGAGACACGAGGGAGAAGATCAGGCCACATGGGGGCCGTGGCGGAGACCAGAGCGATTCAAGCCATATTTGGAACCATTTTATAGGTGAGACTTTCTCCTGGCTAGGATTTTTGGTGTGCCTGGTGATTGCCAAGAAACGGCGGGGCTATGTACAAATTAAATGTATTAGATACACATGTAGCTAAATAATTTGAAAGGCAGAATTGTAAAAATCTTTTCAAAGAAGTTTTTTTTTTAACCATAAAGCCATATTTAATGTGGGATGTGGATATTTTATATGAGCAGGGGAAGTGGCCTCCAAGAGAAACCAGTGCCCTGGGCTGTGAAGTCTTAACACTGTCCTGAGGGGACTGGGGGTGAGCTCTGACCCATTTCTGAGTCTGCTCTGGTGGCGTGGCTGTCTTGTTTTGTGTCTGACGTCTTTCTTGACTGTCCGTTGCTCCCCCTTCCCGAGGCCCTCTGTCTCGTCCAAACCTTCACCTCTCGGGCGGACTTCTGCAGTAGCCTCTTCATGATTCCCTCCTTGTCCACTGGTTCCTCACACTGCTTTTCAGACCTTCTAAAATAGAAATGGGATCACATCTTTTCCCTTAACCCACTCGCCATAACTGGATTGTCAGTGTCCTAGCGTAAAAGACAAAATTCCCAGCAAACTAAATAAAATCCTTCAGGGTCAGGACCTTGCTTGTCAGTCCAGCCTCATCTCTCCACCCCCTCCCCACCTCTCCGCCGCCTGCCCTGCCTCTGTCCATCCCTCTTCAGCACCTTTGCTCTGTCCCTTCCTTCTGCCTGCATGTCTTCTTGCTCAACGCCCTTCACCTTGCCTCGCTCTGCCCAGCTCTGTCTGGGGGCTGTTCCCTGTCACTCACACCCACGGCCAGCCTGCCCTCTACCAGCTTCCTGTCCCTCTGTGTGAGATTATGTGGGTGATGCCTGTTTCCCCAAGAGAGTCTCAGCTCCGTAGGAGAATGAGCAAGTGTGTTACGGCACAAGGATATGGGGAAGGGGGTGCATGGAGGGAGATCTTTGTCTCTCTCTCCACACCCCAGGCCCCTGAAAGAGTGACTAGCAGATGTCAGTGAAATGACAGGGGAAGGAATGGGTGGGTGAGTGGCTGAGTGAGAGAGTGAATGCATCACTCTCAGTCCTGGGCGCAGCTCAGACCCAAGCACAGCACTTAGAGGAGAAGCCTCACCCAGCAGAGTCCCTCATTTCAAGCTTGGGAGATGCCCACCTGGTGCCCAGCAGAAACCCTGGCCGGGGGAGGGCCTCGGTCCAGACCAGCGGCTTTCCCTGTCCCCCCACACCCCTCGGGATCTGGATGCCCACCCGCACTCTGCCAGCAGGTGCCTGCTGAGGTCTGCGAGCCTGCGGCACGTGGGACCTGGCAGCCCCCGTCTGCCGTCGGCAGGGGGCGTAGATGCGGTTTCTGAAGGAAGCTTTCCCAGAAGAGCAGATCCAGGACACTTTATCAAGATCACCCAGAAAAGTAGTTTCTAGAATTACTGCCCAGAGGGAAAGAGGTGGGGAGGAAAGGATACTTCTTCCAATCGCACTCACTTACTCGTTTCTTCCCAAAAATAAAAACAGCAGAGCCCACTCTGAACCTCCAGCCTGGAAGGACACAGACGTAGTATAAAGTGTTTTCCTAGAAACCAAGTTGCTCTCAGTCTGAAGATGTCATCAAATGCATGTAGGTGAAAAGTCACAGAACACCTACTACGTGTCAGGGTTTTGCTTGGCACTGGGTGTCAGCCGCAATGCCGCCCCCGAATGTGCCCCCTTTCTGGGCTTTTGTGACAGTTCTTACATATGCTGTGCTTGAGTGTGCATGGGCTTAAAAAATAAAATGGGCTTTGTAGCTGGACACCTGGGTCTGATTCCTGGTTCTGTCATTTTGGGGCTGTGTGACTTGGGCCAGTTAGTTGACCCCTCTGTGCTTCTTTGTCTGCGAAGTGAGGACCAAGGACAGAGCCAATCCATAGGCTTGTTTCCAGGACTGCAGGAATAAAGGGCTTAGAATGGCACCTAGTGGACGTTAGCCCTCCGTAAATGTTTGTCCTCGCTGTTACTACCATCTCCCTGACTCCAACGGCACAGGCCATTTGTATTTTTTCCCCAGCACCCCCCCCCCCTTCTCAATGGCAGAACAGATTTTTAGAGCAGGTCTTCTCCTCCTTCTCTGCTCACCCTCGTGGTCAGTGTGGGAAAGTATTTCAGAGATTTGGGGCAGAGCACACGACCCAGATATAAGCCAATCAAAACACTGCCTTTTCCCACCTACAGAGATTGGCTCAGGGTTGGGAAGGTGAGATAAGCTGGTCCAACCAGAGTGATTCCCAGGAACCCGGCAACAGCCCAGCTTTCTCCTCTCCGATCCGTGTGAACTTGGGAGGTTGGGTGGAGGCTGAACAGCTGCCGCCCCCTTACCTGAGAATGGAACAAATGCAGGGGAAGCCCCAGCTCAGGCATGGAGAGCGCGGGAGTTCTGGGTTCGCCATAGGGGCCCCAGGTCCACGGGGTGGGAGCCCTAATCAGGTTCCCAGTTCCCCCACTGCCAGGGCAAGATGTTTTCTTCTGGCATAAACCAGAAATGTGCTTCTCCTTGCAATAGAAGATCCCACTAGACACATCGAATACTGACGTGACACACCTGTTTATCGAGTGCGTGCTGCCTGCCAGGACCTGTGACCTGTGATGAGCACCGGGGAGGTTGATGTTGGAAACAGACTATGCACTGATCTCAAAAACCTTGATTTCTAGGATGAGATGGACAGGAAGATGCAGGTGCTGTCCCGGGACATTTTTGGGGGGGAAAGCCAGGGTGCTCTGTCTGTTCACCCTCTGGAAACCCCAACCACGCCCTTCTTCATCTGTGCTGCCATGTTCCCACCTGCTCAGGGCAGACAGGGTTGGGGGCGCTTCCCCGTGGCCATGACCCATGGGCCTGCACAAAGCCCTGACCCACAGGCGGGCAGGTCACTAAGTCACGGTCTCCTCGGAGAGGAAATGAAAATGCTACACTGTTTCCCCATGGTCATGCAAGAGAAAACACACACGTCAGTGGGGACACCCTCTAGGTCCTTGTTTTTCTTTTGTGGCAGCGGGTACACCCTCTTATGAAAGATTCTCTTCTACAAATCTTCCCAATGGGAAAGAAAAGCCATCCTTTACACATAAACGTTTTAAGCATCACCTGGGCTAAGTTGACATTTAAATCTATGGAGGTAAAGTTAGTGTTAAGTGTTGGCCAGGAGAGGGCAGCAAGTGTGGACCTGGCCTGGGAAATAGTCTGAATGACAAGGCATGGCAGCTGCCGAAGGCTGACAGGCGAGCAGCTGCGGAGAAAAACATGAACTGTAGGTGGCCTCCGGCCCTCACTGAACGAGCATCTTTGTAGAGTCATTTACATCCTGCTGCTTTGTGGCATTTATTAAGAAACGTAAGTCGAACGCCAGCTTTGTACCCGGTGGGGCGGCGAGGCAGACGGGGTCCCCGCCCTTGCGAAGGTGTGCTTTAGCAAGATTACTTTGGTCCTCGTCCCATCTACAGGCAGGTGCATGGAGCTGCCAAACACAGGTGGGACAGGTGCTGTGCGAGGCTTGCCTCCTTGCCTAGCAACCCCGCAGGAGTGCAAGAATGAAAAGCAGACTCCACACCTTGCTAAAGTGAGTTCTGCACCACGGAGAAGAATTTGTTTCCTGAAGGTTTGATTACATCTTAGAAATGAAAAAAATAAAGTTTTATGACACTGGGGCTTAGAGTTGATTAATGAGCCGTGAGCACAGACAGACCTGGAACGTGTTGGAGAGGCCGGTCAGAATTTGTCCTTTCTTGGGCTTCTATTTTAGGGCTTGTTTACGTGGCCGATGATTCAGAAACGAGGCCGCCTTCCACAGCCAGTCAGAAGCCTGCTCTGCCACGTTTCCTCTGTCCGGCAGGTGAGGCAGGAGCATTGCCAGAGAGAGGGCCTCTGTCCTGGGAGCTGTGGCGCCGTTCCGTCAGCCAGCCAAGCTCGGGCTCCTGCTGTGCGTGATGCTAAGGACCCTCCCATGCTCAGCTGCCTGGTCCAGCATGGACATCTAGGGGGTCAGTTCACTGGAGGCTCAGCTAGCGGCAGGTGTGCGAGCCACGGCAGCCAGGAAACAGGTTAGCAGGGGTGTGCAGAGGCCCAGGCCGTAAGCATCAGAGGTAGTGGGTTGGGGTCCGTGCTTTTGGAACAGTCTAAAATAAATGGTACCCCGACCTAGAAGCCTCAGCCTACCTTAATTTTCTCTTCGATGATGAGACTCACTGGAGGTGGAAGGGTGTGCTTTTTAAATCACCAGGACCCTCCTACAGAAATTCTGACTCAGTGGAGGGGAGTCTGAGTTTCTTTATTTCTAACCAGCTCCCATGTGTTACTGATGGGCTGGTCCCTAGATGACCCTTCGGGGGACAAGGGCTCGGAGTGCTGTCACACTCTAGGTTCTGCAACGGGTTTGTGCCGCTGGGACAACTCCGGTTTGTGTGATACATAGTGGGGAGAGCAGTTAGACCCCAACATTTCTGTGGGACCTATTCTATGGAGACCTCACTATTTTTTAAAATATTTTATTTATTTACTTTTAGACAGAGGCAAAGGGAGGGAGAAAGAGACAGAGAGAAACTTCGATTGACTGCCTCTCGTGTGACTCCTACTGGGGACCTGGCCTGCAATCCAGGCACGTGCCCTGACTGGGAATGGAACCGGTGACCCTTTGGTTCACAGGACAGTGCTCAGTCCACTGAGCCACACCTGCCAGGGCACAGCCTTACTATTTTACAAAAAGGTACCTCATTTAATTCTTCACATACTCAACCCTGTGATTGTCTCGTTACCCCCGTCATCCAGGAAATCACTGTGAGGGTCAGAGAGGTTTGGTAACTTGCCCGACGTTGGACAATTAACAGGTGAAGGATCTGGAACCCAAGCCAACATCAGACTGGTCCAATGCATATTAATAAGTTAACTAATTCATTAGCCCTAATAAAAATTATTAAATATATCTATGAATTAAGCACTGTCTGAGGCATTAGGGCATAGGTGAGCAACCAAGGCGAGGTGCTGGCCCCCATGGAGCTTGTAGTTTAGTGGAAAAGGTGCCACTTCAAAGAGAAATCACACCCCAGAGTGAAAGCAGACCCCAGCGCTGCCGTGTCTCACTGTCCATTGTGACCCCTCTGGCCCACGCCTCCCTCATCTCTTGTCTAGAGGACTGCAGTGATCTTCTTATCCTCTTGGCTGGGACTCTCTTACCCAGATCTTTACTTGACTGGCCCTTTCTTACTGCTCAGGCTTCAGCTCCTGTGTGACCTGCTGCAGGAGGCAATGTTCTGCACATCAGGTAAGAGTGTGGACTATGGAGCCAACGCCTGGGCCTGTGTTCCAGCTCCTCCACCTGTCAGCTGTGGGATGGAGGGCAAGCTGCTTTCCTTCTCTGTGGCTCAGTTTCCTCACCTGTATAAGGATCATAGCAGTACCCACCCCATGGGATTGCTGTAAGGATAGCACCTAGCAGAGCGGCCACCACAGGATGAGCAGCATGGGAGCTTCCGCTCCTGTTATTCCCCACCTCCCTACCTCATCGTGATGCACCCCCTTTTAGTCACATGTATCACACCACCCTGTTTTATTTTCTTCATAGTCCTGTCACCAAAGCACCGTGTGTTTATTTGTATGTCGTCTGTCTCTCCACCTCTGGAATCTAACCAGGGGACCTGAGCATTATCTGTACTCCCTGTGTCCCCAGGTCCCGACGCCGAGCCTGGCACATGGCAGGTACTCAATAACTCCTTCATGAGGGAACAGGTAAATAACCCAAAGCTGGGGGTCTATGGGAGAACACAGTCGTGGTCTCTAGCCCAGGCCAGGCTGTCAGGAATGGTTGCCTTCTACCAAGAATAATTTTGACCCAGCTATGGACTAGACCCCAACATGAAAGCCGCAGCCTCTGCCACTGAGAACAGACGATGGAGAGAAAAAGATGGCTTTTGTCGGCCTCTGTTGACCCCTTCCAGAGCAGGACAAGCCTTCTCAGAGAATCTTTAGGGGCTTTAAGCCCAGGAGTCACAACTTGAAGAACATCTAGTTACTGAAGGTTAAAGCCAACAGTCTGTCCGTGTTGGTCTGTGTCGTACCTTTGACATTATATTTAAACATGGGTTTTTATATTTAATAAACAAAGGGCCCTGAGAGAGTCTCTGGAACCTTCTGCCAACATTAATCATCTTCCTGAACACATGCTGCTATTTGGACTGGGAATTTGGCCAAACTTTAAGGAAGGGGTGGGGAGGAAGAGAAGCCCTCAGACACCCGACTAGAATCGCCAACCGATTCTTCAACTTCTTCAGGGAAAATGATAGAATGAAACAGAAGCACAGCTTTTGCTGAGCTCTTCTTTCACAGTCTGTCAGAGAGTTGAGTTTTCCTAGAACATCAGCTATATGCTGGGGTCTGCCTTACCCTGAGCTGCTACGAATGTGAAATCAGGAGAACCAAGAATGACTTCCCCACTCTGCAAATGCCTTCCTCACCCACTGCTGATTCCTGAAATCCTAACAGCAGCGCGACTTGGAAAAAGCCCATATATTTGGAAGGGAACAGTCCGTAACCGAAATTCAGTCTAAGAGGTGAGAAGCCGACCCTGACCTTTCAGGGTGAAAGAGCTAACAGGGAGAAGGCAGCCGGGAAAGGATGGGAGATGCACAGAGACAGGTTAACAGGAAACAAGGAGGAGGCAGCGCACCAGTCAGCTGTCGCCATGTAACGCCGTGCAACAGATCATGCCGAACTCAGTGACATGTGCTGAGCATTTATTTCCTGCTCAAGTGTCTACTGGGCTCAGCCGTTCTGTGCTAGGCTCTGCTGGTCTTGGTTATAAGTGGCGGGTAAGGTCCCCATTGTGCTCCATGGGTCTCCTCCTTTTTGGACCAGCTGTAAAGTGGGGAGTGAATGGCAACATTTAATGCCTCATCAGTCCTGGGCTCACGACTTGCTCCCTATCACATCCACCCCCCACCCCACCCCTCTAAATTATTTTGGCCAAAGAAGTCACAGTCCATCGCAATATCTCTGGAGCAGGAAAGCACACGCTTCCCACGAGGAGGCGCTGGTGTCAAGGGGAAGGATGCTTGTTGAGTGACGGAATCCTCCACAGGCAGCTGGGGTATCAAAGGCCCTCTTCACCGACCTCACAAGGTCCCTCCCACTGAACTAACCCCTTTCAGCTTCATTGGGTCCTTGCAGAATTAGGACAATGAATCTCAAATGGGGACTGGGGTCTTGGGTCATGTTACCCTCTCATGCACCATAATTTTATTCTGTGAAGGATTTTCCATTACTTGTCCTAAATTTCAGGGCTCCAGGCCCTACTCTTTTTCTTTGGGCCAAAATCGATCAGATTCCACTTCCCTCTCTGGACCTTTATATTCTTGGTTCGGATACTGGAGGGCCAGCAACCCCTTCCAGATAAAACCCAGCCATAGTCCAGGGTACCTGAGCTTCTCAAAATCCCCCTTGTGCAAACAAGGGGGAGAGGAGCTCGAGTTTCAGACTCAACGGGATTATCTTTCCCACAGGAAATTCAGTATCAGTGGTTATTTTCATAGTTAATCAGTGTATTTCGTCATGGCTCCGCGGAAAATAAGAAATTGACAGATCAGAACTGACAAGGGCAGACCTAAACACATTTCCCTGTTTGCTCTGCAGTGGGCATGCGCGGAGCCTGTCACCTCTGGCTTTGATCTTGCAGTTTGCTGGCAGCCGGGCACCCACCTAGGGAAACAAAGGAACAGGACTGGCAAGGGCTGCGGGACTCCAGTGTTTTTCTTCCTCTGGTCGTGCTGTTTCCTGATTACAGTGGGCAAGAGTGGAGTGCCTGCTGCCCGTCTCGGAGGCTAGAGAATCAGCAGGACCCCGTTCACATTATGAAAAACTCACCCCAGGAAACCTGCCCTGTGGCGCCTGCCAGGGGCGGGGCTGCTGGCCTGACCTCCTGGCTCCCCAGGGCAGCTGGGCAGCTGCTGTCCAGATCCATCCACTCGTGCACCGTGTGGGCACTGGCTGAGAAAGGCGGGAGAGGCCCACATGTGTTTATCACTAAGTCATGAGCGTAGTGAAGGAGCCACAGAATGAAGAATTGGCTACATGGCCTTCCCAGTTTTATGGGCAATGAAGCCCTGGTGAGTCCACTTCTAAAGGATGAGGGGACGGGCTAGGGAAAGAACAGAACTGTCCCGTGGAATGCATCTCCATCTGGGCTTTTGTTCAAACGACTTGGGGGCTGCTCGGTGCCATGGGTACCTACCCTGGGCAAACCCTGGGCAGAGGACTCTGGGGAAGATCAAGAAAGAGCACCAGGCCTGCCTGCCCGTGCTTTGACCCTATGGCTGAAGACAGGGGCAGCACCTGAGCAAGGAGGACAAACGCAAAGCAATGGGGTCAGGTGGTGGTGGGTGCATGCGTCGTTGAAGCCAGCAGATATTTATTGAGCATCTATTGTGTGCACTTTCCTCTTTATTCAGCTTGCCAGAAGCCAAAGGAACAATCCCAACCCACTGGTGAACAAGGTTAGCTGACCCCTTTGAGCACCTTTGATGTGGTAGGTGACCTCCTTTACTCTTCACTTCCCTCTGAGGTGGACACTGGCCTCCCCGCCCCTTGGTCTCACAGACAGGAGTACTGAGGCCCAGAGGGGTTGCTCACTAGCCCGAGGGCTCACAGCTAGCTCGCGGAAGGATCCGTAATGAACCCGAGTGGTCTTGCTTGTGACTGCTCGGTGACGCTGTGCCACCTTCCTGCTGGTTCACGCAGAAGAGCGCTCCAAATTAGCTAGGGCATGCTAAATTAGCCAGCGTAGCTCCCTGGTAATGCCACAATTCCTTCATTTATCCCATAAAGTCTGTGGAAAATTCTTTTCCTTGCCTGGGTCCCTGCACTCCTTGTTCAGTCCCAGCCTGTGACTCAGTCGCCCCCAATGGCTCACAGGCAGGAGGCTGGGGTAAGAGCTGCCGCCCCATAAATGTCTTGGGAAACAGGGAGTCAAACCTTCCAAAGTACAGAAAGTTCCAGAACAGAGGTTCTGAAAGTGCATCCCACGAACCACTTGTGGAAAACCACCTGCGGAGTTTGTTAGTACTGCACGGTCCTGAGACCCACACCAGGCCCTAGAGCTGAGGCCGGAACCTGTATTAAAGTCTTCCCACATTCTCCTGTAAACTGGTGTTTGAGAACAAGGTTTCACTTCCTTTTACTTCTTACCAGGAAATCCCTGGGGGAGTTGGCCTATTTATCTAGTTATAAGAACCTACACTTTCAAAGGGCAGGGTGGAGTGGTATCCGGGAGCTCTGAATGGCAAATGTCAAGTCCTTGTACACGTGTGAGCGTGACCTGAGACCTAAGACCGTGTTATCCTTCTATGGGCACAGGTGTAGCCTCCTCAGTTGCTGGAAGCTGACCTCCCCACACGCTCACACTTCCCATGTGCCAGTGCTCGGTGACCTGCTCCCTGGCTGGCAGCACTTCTTGCACCAAGTTCAGAGAATTGGACAGAAGAGTCCAGACTCAGGCACCTACTTGATTCCCTACAGGGGACTCATTTCCCCATTGGCGACATTCCTTGGTGAGTCCCATTCCTGAGCCTTACTGACTTGCCCCTCTGTGGCAGGGTCCTGTGGATACATACTCTGCCTTCATGAGAGACGTAGCCCTGGGCAGGTATCTCAATCTCTTTGAGTCCAGACCATAAAATGAGATTAATGAAACCTGCCTTAAGGAGCCGTGAGGACAGGGAAGACGTGCACGTCTGAAAGTGCATTCTGACCTGGATGAGGGCCAGAGGGACGGTGCATTTTATGAGAACACTGAGAGACGGGCCACTGCTTCACAGGCACCATTATCTGTGCCCGTTTCACAGAGACCTATGAAATCAGGTGATCGAAAACTATGTTGTTGTTATGGGTGGAATTGTGTACCCCCAAAATTCATATGTGAAGTCATAACCCCCTTGTACCTCAGAATGTGACCTTGTTTGGAGATGGGGTTGTTGCAGATATAATTAGTTCAAACCAGGTCATGTAAAGATACACGCAGAGATGGGGTGATGAATCTATGAGCCAAGGAATGCCAGAGGCTGCCAGCAAACCACCAGGAGCCCGGAGAGGCCTGGAGCAGATGCTCCTCACAGACCTCAGGAGGAACCAACCCTGCTGACACACTGACCTTGGACTTCCAGCCCCCAGAACTGTAAGAAAATAAATTTCTGTCGTTTAAGCCTCTGAGTTTGTCATGCGTTGTTACAACAAACACAATCACTGCTCTAAAGCGCCACAGTCTCGGTCCCCAGTGGTCTGCCAGTGGAGCTGTGGCAGAGATGGTGCAGGGCCCAAGGCGACCCTGGAGAAAAGACATTGTGCTTTCTCCACCCAAACCAAGCGGAGCCTGGTTGAAAACGATATTTCGGGCGACATTAGAGTAACAGAAAGGTCTCCACAAGGTTGGCCGAGGAGAGTATTCAGAAGAGACGGGCCTGAGTGTGTGTATTTATGGTATTTCAGCTTCAGGTCCATTGTACATTCCTTCTGCTGGGACCACCACCTTCCCATCAGCCTTTCACGTCTGTGCCTGGGTCTCAGCCCCCAGAACTCAGCACCTTGATTTGCCAGCACAGTCCTTGTGAATACCCAGAGCCACAGAGCCTGGTCACACTCTGTTTTCCCCCTCACAGCAGCCTTCGCAGGGTGGCAGAGGTCGCAGGGGAGAAACACTGCGGTAGACAGAAGAACGGGCAGACATCCACATCCTGATCCCCAGAACCTGTGGGTGCTTTACCATTATCCAGGTGGAATGGACCAGTGTAATCACAGGGCCTTATAGGCGGAGACAGGAGGGTCAGGGTCAGAGAACGAGTTGTGGTGGTGGAAGCAGGGAGATGCAGAGGGGTGAGGGGAAGGGTGAGAGAAAGGGAAAGAGAAAAGGAGAGGGAGAGAGAGAGAAAAGGAAAGGAGGAGAGGAAGAGATGGGGAGGAGGGGTGGAGACCGACTTGAAGATGCTGTACTGCTCTGATTAAAAATGAAAAGGACAGGAGGCCTCGAGGACCTGGAAAAGGTAAGAAATGGGTTCTCCTGTAAAATGTCCAGAAGGTACTCAGTCCCCCTAACACCTTGATTTTAAGCTCAGGGAGACACATCTCAGACTTCTGGCCTCCAGAACTGTGAGAATACATTGGTGTTGTTTTAAGCAACAGAAACAAACACGGTTGGGGGTCCTTCGACTTGACTCTGAGTGGGGGGTGGCAGGGATGGTGGCAGTCTCCCGGCCAAGGACACACACACAGAGGCAGTCCTTTCCTTCTTCCAAAAGTGGCTCCGGGCCTGCTCTGAGCCAGCCCCGCCGTCCTGAGTGGGCTGCTCTGGATCATACTGGCTTTCTCGCCTCAGTCTGTTTCCTGACCTTCCTTCCCTGCCCTAGCACCTGCCCCTGGATGCAGCTGTCAGAGTCAGCAAATAATGCAACATTGCACAGGACATGCTCTGTGAAAACATTACTCATTACTCACCTGAAATGCAAAGTTCAGTGGCATCTTGCACTTTATCTGGCAACCCTACGCCAGGAAGGCTCCCAGGGAAACACCTGCAGAATTAGGTCTTGGGATCTGCTGGCCCCACTCTGGGGAATTTTTCAGCCAAAATTCCCTTAGTGTTCTCACCTGCCCATCTCGTGTATTTGTTCCCTGATTGTTTTCTTATTGAGGGACGGAATTAGAGGGAAAGACGAAAGCAGCAGAGGGGCACGAGATGGAGGAGCAGGTGAGAGGACTTAGTGTGTATTTTCAGTTCCTGCTGGTGTCATGGATGGGCAGCAGCATTCCTGAGGCTCTGTCTTCTCCGACCAGCTGGGGTTGGCTTCAGGTCTTAGGAGTGACAGTGGACTTCTGAGCCCTGCATCCTTTGGGGAGGGGAGGTGTCAGCTAGGGCTGCATAATAAAATACCCCAGACTAGGGGGCTTCAACAGCAAATTGGTTTTCCACAGTTCTGCAGGCTGTAGGTTCAGGGTCAAGGTGCTGGCGGGGCTGGTTTCCTCCGAGACTTCTCCTTGGCTTGCTGATGGCCACCCTCTTGCTCTCCTCCCATGGTCATCTCTCTGTGTGTCTAGTTTCTTCCTCTGATAAGGACACCTACTGTGCTGGATCAGGGCCCACCTGAAGGCCCCATTTTAACTTACCTCTTTAGAGGACCTATCTCCTAATGCAGTCGCATTCTGAAGTACTGGGGGTTAGAATGTCAACATGAATTTTAGGGGGACACAATTCATAACACAAGCCATGTTGGGCCTACTGTTCCAGAGGCTCCTCCCAGCCAGATGCTGTGGTCCATGGAGGAGGGTCACGAGTTCCTCCCTAGGGCCTCCACCAGACCACGGGGCTCCTTCCTGTCCATGCAAAAAATGTGAGCTGTATAAACTAGTTGTATGAACTGAGGCCCTGGCTGCACAAAATCTGGGAAGGGCACTCTGGGTGTTGCTGACAGGCTGAGCTGACGTCATAAAATCAGGGCTGAGGACCCGGAATGGTGGGAGTTGGGGGTAGATTTTGTTGCAGTTTATCCTCCTGGGAGGAGGGGCTTGGAATCTATGGAATCACAGACCTTTAGTGCAGAGGTAGAGCCCAGCTGGGGTCTTTATTTTGTTCAGCTGGAAATACTGGAAAACTCCAGTCATCCCAGATCGTTTTAGGATCCCGGCCATGACTGCTTGGACAGGCCAGTCTGGAAGAGGCTGACTCTTCGGATGGGGCAGGGAGTGATTCTGGCTGTAGGAGAGACCACCCCCAGTGCCTGCCAGCCCTCGCGGGGCTGCTGCAGTGCTGGCCGCAGCCCACACAGGGGGGTCTGGCGGGATGTGCCCAAATGATGCATGAGGGAGCTTGTAATTGAGAGCCTAATGGTCAGAGATCAGAACCAAGGGCACAGCAAGTCTGGAAATGAAGGCCCTGTACTCGTGAGGCCAAGCTTAATTGAGGTTCCTCGTTAGTCCTGATGGAAAACAGGCTGATGCTGCAGGCCCCAGGATCACAGACCGCTGGTCCTGGAATGGAGCTAAGAAGTGAGTGGTTTCTAAACCACGTTCTGGAGAGCCCAAGGGATTCCACAAAGATGTCAAGGAACTGTCTCGTAGGGCCCCCTTCCTTCCACTTGACAACTATGCTATTATCTCCTTCCTAGGTGGGGCTTCCACACAAAATTGCTTGGGGGACGGGGAGGAGGTGTCTCTGTGTTAAAATTTGATACTTTCTTTTATAGATGAGGGAGTCATTCATGTAACATGTTCTGAAAACCTTCGTGTATGATGCTCTGTGCTACGTGTCGGGGTTACTTGGCATTGAATGTAACAACACTGGCCAATAAGCCCAGAAACCTGGAGCAGACTTCCCCCATTTCACTGGTGTCCGAGTCTATTCGGGCTGCTGTAACACACATTCCACAGGGTAGGGCACAGGTGGCAGACACAGGCCCACAGGCCGAATCTGGCCCTCCACCTTGTTTTATCTGGCCTGGCACCTTGTTCCTGCCCAGCAGCCGTGAGCACTAACCTCCTTCATGAGGGCTCTGCACTCATAATCCAATGACCCCTCAAAGACCCCATCAACAATCACATTGGGGGCTAGATTTCAACACATGAATTTGGGGGGGTGGGGAACAAATGATCTGTCTGTAGCAATTGGCTAGGACCAGTGGTGTGTTAGCCTTGGCCTTTATTGGCTTGCAAAGGTCAACTGTTAAATTTTCAGGAAACTGGTAATAAATACTCAAAATGCATCACTTGCTATTTATTTTATGCTCTTGATGTTAATTGTATCGGCATGGTGGAATTACTATAAAATGGAGTGCCAGCTGTGCATCTTGTCCCAGTTCCACATTCAATAATGTCCCACTGGTAACTTGAGATTAGCTGTGGAGTAATTATACCACGGAAATCAGCACACTCTGTAGATGAGGCTTTTTTAAAAAATTGGAGGGTACTTTGTTAAACATCACCGGCCAGAACTGGGATATAAACTTATGCCTAAATCAAAAATTAACAAAAGGGAATGAGATTATTATGTCTGGCACAGGTTCGCCATGATTTATGCCTGAGAACTGGACACCCCCCCCGGCTCCTCCCACCCCCCCTCACCCCCCACCCCCGTGGGATAAGTGGGCCTGTATTGTCTGCTCTCTGATGATTCTGAGGATGAGATCTACCTTAATCATGTTGACAATTTGCCGAAGAGGTGAGAGCTCATTGACTGACAGTATCTGTTGGCTTCCCAGTGAGGTGGCAAAGTGTGCTTTCTAAAAATAAACCTGGGGATGGCAGCATCCAGGGCACAAGTGCAGAAAGCCAGCTTTGAAATGCTCCTCAGCCAAGAAGCTCAGGTTGGGACTGACTGTCTATGGGGGAGGAGGAAAGATGAGGACACAGATTCCTCGTCCTTGGGGTCCTTATAGGAAGGGAAATCGCCAGCTACTGAGCACTTAGACCACTACCTGTCACCTAACCCTGATGGCAGGCCACTGGCAATAGAAGGGGGCCCGATCCTGTCTCTGTCATTTATCAGGTACCTGACCTTGGACATGTTACCAGTTCCTCTGAGCCTTAATTTATTTACCTGTGCAATGTGGAAAATGATGCCTCATTTGGAGGGTGAAATCGGAAACCATATGTGGTGGACATTCTTTCATCCCTTCCGTGGGTGTCTGTGGTCACCGGCTGTCACTCGTGACTGGCACAGCGCATAAAGCAGGCGTTAGTAAACGTTCACATCCCCTCACCTAGGCTGACTCTGTTGAGGATGTTTTATCGCTGCCTTTCAGCAGGGATTCAGCGGTGTCCCAGGGACGAGCCTCCCTGGAGTTGCTCCCAGCAGCTGTGACTGAGGGGGGCTGAGAGCTCTCCAATTCCCCTGGTGTCCCTGGCAGGGGTGTCTTGGAAGTCATGTGTCCTCAGAGACGCTTATGTGCTTGGGTGTCAGGGGGCTCCTCTAACTGCGAAGTGGACGGGAAGCCACTGGAAATCACAGGAGGGCGTGGAATGATTGAAGGCCAGAGCAAATTGCGACCACTGACAGCACAGTGTCAGAGATGAGGCAAGGACCCTCGGTTTGCATGGGGACAGATACCCAGAGAGGGTGTACGGCGCATCGGGAGCCCCACAGCAAGTTAGCGACAGGGCTAAGAATGGGTGTCCAGACTCACAGTCCAGAGTACATCATCCCCTTCCCCTCTGAGGAGACGAATGTGCCCAGTAAACTTGGAAGCAGGATCGCGAACAGCGTGGAGGATGGGAAACCACTCGACTGCCCAGTCAGCCCCACCCTTTGTCAAGTGCTAGGGCACTCCCGATGACAGATGCCTGTGGTTAGGATGGTGTGCCCTCCCCAAGGGACCAGGGAAGGACTGGACTTGAGGAGCGACTCCACTCGATTGTCTTCCTTCCTTCCCTCCCTCCCTCATCCTCTCACACTCATTGGGTCCCTTTCATGTGCTGTGACCAGTGCTGTGACCAGTGCTGGGCGCTCAATGATTTATACTTGTCTGACCCATCTTCCCGCACGAGGAGGACCTGAGAGTCCCCCCAGGCTGGGCTTCAAGGAGCTGGGGTGGGGTGGGGTGTGGACTGGTGGGACTGGCCCCCGGCTGCGGGGGCTCGTTTAGGACACCTGGAATCTATGTTCCACTGGAGAGCAGTCAGCAAAGTAGAGGGTCAGAGACATCCCATCCAAAAAAGCAGAGGGTTCCCCCAGGAAGACAGAAGAGGCAGCCAGAGCAGGGCAGCAATGGACAGGGTGGTGGGGTCGGGGAGGGTTGGGATAGCTGAGGGCCAGGTAGGCTTTGATAATATCCATCAGCAGCAGGAGTGGGTGGGTACTTCAGCATGGATTAGGGGCAGGGTCACAGTGTCTTACTGTTCTCCTAAAGGGAAAGGGGGCAGGGAGCAGCAAGGCAGAGGGATGCTATAGACCAGTGATCCCCAACCCTCTACCCCCCTTTTTAATGGTTAGAAAACAAACAATGTGAACATTTACTGTCTTAACCATTTTTAAGTGTGCAGTCAGTAGTGCTAGGAGTCTTCACATCGTTGTGCACCAGGTCTCTAGAATTCATCTCGCAACACAGACGCTACACTCGTTAACCACTAACCCCTCCTGCTGCCTCCGGACCTCGGCAACTGCCTTTCCACTTCGTTAGGATGATCTTGGCGACTTCAGAGATTTCATACGGGGGGACTTGTGCGGTGTCTGCCTTTTTTCCTAACACCTTTTTGTCTGTGGCTCACACCACCCCATTAGTAACATCTCCAGTTGCACGTGCACACACACACACACACACACACACACGGAGAGAAAAAGCAGAGGAGAGGCAGCTGCAAACGCTCACGCAGCCGAATCTTTGGTGGGAGCACACATAGAGCTGGAAAAAGCCCTCCAGAAATTCTGATACTGCCCCCTTCTCCCGAGAACGTGTCCTCCTTACTGAGAATCGCCACTGTGGATGGAAAGAGGGTCCCCCAAAAGCACAGGAGGCAGAGCAGGAGGCAGGCACAAGATTTATTGAGCACTCACAGTGTGCAGACGGCTGGGTCAACCCTGGAGGGAAACAGTGGGGGTTTCAGAGCTGCCGTCACTGGCCTCGTGAAGGTTACAGGGTAATGGAGTGGAGGGCACACACGCTAAGCGTGCACAGACACGTGTGACCGACCACACAGCTGCACGCACTGTGCGCTCATCACTGAGAGTTTGTAGCGAGCAATGATCGCGGTAACTGGGGCACGAGAAGCCACTGGGACACATGGATTAAAAAGATCAAAGGTGCCCTCAACTCGTACCTTAAAACTCTGCCGATGGGCGGGAGCTTCCAGAAGACACGAGACAATGCCAGACACTTGGTGAATCTATGTTCTTACCTCTACTGGTCATTTTTTTTCAAATACAAATTGGTAATCCACTTTGGCATGAAATAAAGGCAGCTAACTCAACACAATACTGGAATGTTTTAATACATGTTAAAATACTGGAGTACATTTATGTTTTAATTTTTTTTTTAAAGAGTAAAATAAGCCTGTTGATAGTGCCATCCCCAATGGTCAGGCACAGGTTCTAAAAGTTAATTTCAGTTTTCTTTGTTTTTCTTTTAAAAAAAGCTTCCATTATGTGAAAGACTTTCCAAGAAATTTAGTGAAGAGAGGTATTTTATTGGTCTGTATCTGGGAAATCTCGTTTATATTTTTATGTGATTCAGAAATTATCTTGTAGGAATGTATTTACTGCATGGGACATTAGCACTCATACTAGAAATTAATTTGTTGTTTGTCTGAAGTTAGAATTTAACCAGATATCTTGCATTTTTATCTGCTAAATCTGACAACTTATTTCTTAGGTTATTGCACCTTGGGAACTTACAGAAGTTCCCAAGAATGCGGTGGGGAGGGCGGCTAATTTATCTTCATTTATATGCTAACACTGTCGGAGGGGAGGGCTCCTTCTTCTAGCAGAAAAATTGTAGATTTTGTAAGACTTGCTCAAATATTGGAGACATTTTCAATTTCTCTTACCTTTTATCATTACCCTTTAGCAGTGCATATTTTAGTCAGCTGAGCTTTTCCTTTGAAATCTTTGAGATGGCTGGTCATGAGTATCAACATTATATTGCAGTCTGAGGAATAGAGAAAGACTAACATCGGACCTGAAAAGTTTCCTATGATAAATAGTCACGTCCTCAGATTTCTTGTGCGTTAGTATGTGACCATCCACCTCGCAAAAACAAACGGTAACACTTGTATCTTAAATTCTGCAACGTCCCTTCCCCCATTCATCATTCTTGTCCTCTTTCTCTCTTCTGCATTGATTTTTTTTTTCAATAATTGAGACCACCAGCCAGGCCTGGGTCGTGGACGGTTACGGGCCCATGGAAACAAGAACAAGCAACGCTCACTTGTCAGAGGCTTGGAGCCATGGAAGCCAGAGCTTACATTGTGGGATTTCTGTTTGTTTTGTTTTTTACTTCCTGCACTGGCACGTAAACTTGTTTTATGTCTGTGTTAGTTAAGCAGACAGGACAAAGTTGCCCGCCCCCTGGCCCCCAAGAGAGAAGTCCTGTGAGAGACTGGATTGACGCATTCTAGTCTAGAGAGGCATTTCTTGTCATCTAAATATGTAGCTTACATCTTATTTTAAATTGAGATTTCTTATCGGAGGAGAGAGATTTCAACACTAATTTTGCAAAGAAAAGTTCACATGAGACTTCAACTGTTCTAAAGAAATATAAAAGTATAACACTTGCTGGATTCCAACGTCCACTCACTTTTCTTTTTTTTTAAACACACCAAAGAATATATACTTATATATGAAGAATATATACATTCAGTTTACACATGCACATAAAATCAATACAATTATTGGCAAATACATAGATTGTGTTTAAAGGCATCATAGACATCTTTGACATTCAAAAGCTATTCTGTTGAGCCCAGATATGCCAGTTTTTATTCTGGGCCCGACTACACATGCTTCCACCCTTAGCCAGGTACGGATGGGTGGGTTACAACTCTCTTTTGTACCTGGAGGTCTTTCTGGAAAAGAGGAAGCGCCAGATGAGGATGAAAAATTAATTTGAGGCAAAGAAGCCATGGGGCTTAATATTACCGTGTAAAAGTGCAGTTAAGCAACAGATATCATTAAAGTAGAAAAAAATTTCTGTGCACCTTCCTGCATTTACTATTCCTTATACAGCAGCGGGGTACCATTTGATCCAGCTATTTGCCTTACATTCTCTGTAATTTTTAGAAATATAAATTCCAAATTCCGTCATTGAGACAGTTTCTAATGCTATTCTGATGCCGGTATACATGGATGTCTCTGAATGCCCTTGACCGATCTCAAGAAGATAAAGTCGAACTGTTCTCTTTCTACAGAAAGAGCCAGGAGAGGGTCTGCTTCCTTTTCCCTTTTGTGGGCACGGGGAGGGGGTGACTCCCGAACGTTCGTGAGTGACAGACTCCCCAAGGGCAAAGCAGCCCACGGTCCTGCATCCGCAGGAGCCGAGCCTGCAAGGGCGTCCCTACGGAGTGAGAGCCCCTTGGAGAGTCTAGAACCCGCTAACGCTCAGTCAGTGCCACGTCCCCAGTGGCAATGACATCTGCAGTATGAACCCACCTGGACTCCTGTCGCTGGCCCGCTGAGGTTAGCCTGATGGTGGATGTTATTGAAAATTTCCTACCTTGAACTGCCTGGAAGCCAAGTCAGAGCCCCATCCCAGCCGCGCTGCCTTGGACCCGGACGAAGGACGAAACGCAGATGGTGAAGAGTTCGCACTGCAGATGGAGTCTTCTTCTCCCTCACGTCCCACCTCCTGCTCTTTCTCCTTCCTCCCACCCGAAGGGCGGCGCCAGCTCACGGGGCCGGGGCGGAGGCCCCCACGTGGCTGTACGAGTACCTGGACAGCGAGGCCTCGACGGTCCGGCCCTCCTCTTCCTCCCCCGCCTCGGCTCTGGTGCCTGGCCGCCCTGGGTTGGGGCAGCAGGGGAAGGTGGCCATGAAGCCGAGGCGGAACCGTTTGTTCATGAAGCAGTAGATGATGGGGTTGACGCAGGAAGAGGTGTAGGAGAGCAGGAGGATGAAAGAAATGGGGGTCCCCGACAGGTGGCGCTCGGCGGACGCGGTGTCGTAGGCGCGCCAGGCATTGGCGCTGAAGATGGGCATCCAACACAGGAAGAAGAGGACCACGATGACCACGAGCATGCGGATCACCCGCTTCTTGGCCATCAGGTTGGCCGCGGAGCTGCTGCTCCGGATGCGGCTGACCCTGCCGCCGCTGCCGCTGCTGGAGAGCCGCTGCAGCTCCAGTGTCCGCGCATGTGCCCGTGCGGGCTTGGCCTTCTGGAGGTAACACCCGTCGCTCTCCTCGTATCGGCCGCTGCTGCCAGTGCTCGCTTTTCTTTCTGCGTGGGGAAGTGACATCACTTACTGTTCAGGATGGGCTGGGCCAGACAGGAGGCCGCGAGCACCGCCCCCTCGCTCAAGGCGGCCAATCCAAACTTGATCTGAAGAATGGGGCAGGCAACCTTGGGCCTGCTATACGGGTATCTGACCTATACTACTTTTTCCGGCAAGTGAAAAGCTACTTATGGAGAGCATTGTGCTACGTGAAATAAGCCAGGCGGTAAAAGACAAATACCATATGATCTCACCTGTAAGTGGAACCTAATCAACAAAAACAGACAAGCACAATATAATCAGAGACATTGAAATAAAGAACTGACAGTAACCAGAGAGGAGGGAGGAGGGGATAATGGTGATAAATGGAAGGGTCATCAAGGAACACATATAAAGGACACATGGACAAAGCCAAAAGGGGGGTAGGATTGAGGGTGGGGATGGATAGGGCAGGGGGGAGGGGAGTGGAAGGGGGAAAATGGAGACCACTGTACCTGAACCACAGTAAAAATAGACAAGCTACTTAAAACTAACAAAAAACTAACAAAATGGCAGATATCAATATGCCGTATGCCGTACATCATATGCTACGTAGCATTTTATATCTGTGTAGATTATAAGGGTAAAAAGTGATTAAGGAATGAATGTTCACAGTCATTTCCTTACCTCCGACTTCCCAGCACAAAGTTTGCTGCTCACCTGGTAGGCCTCCAGATGCTTTTCCTATGAGGAACTAGGCAATGACCAAAAGTCACCCCAAAACAAAGGAGCTGGGGAGACTAGGCTATGAGCATGGTGAAGAGCAAAGTGAGAAGGGGAAGAAGGTATGTCCGCAGACGTGCTGGGGTACATCTTAGTGGATAGTGGCCTGGGATGAGCGGGGCTGGGGTCGGGCTTTGTGACAACTGCGGTGTGACAGGGGAGGGAGGACACCAATTGGGTCACAGGAGTTACAATTAGCTTGGGCTGCTGAAGGGGATCCATTTGAATGCAGCACCACAGAAAGCCTGGGACACACAGGCCCTGCGCTTCCAGCTGGAGGTCTGTGTGTATCATCTTTTATTCCAGTCGGTGCCCTTTTGAGAGCAGTGATTGCTCCACTGCACAGATGCGGAAACAGAGCTGCTCGGTCTCATGACTGTGCCTTATGACACAGTCTGACAGTCCTTTTGAAATTCTCCGATATACTGCGGGTGTATCTAGTTGAGCTGCAGAAAACAAGCTGTTTGATCTTTTGGCATAAACAGACAGCTAAATGATACTTACCTCTAGCAGACTTCTGGCTAGCATCAAATTTTATTCCTTGGTAAAGTTCCAAGGAGATTAATCCATACGCCACCATCATCACGATTCCAGGAATTAGAAAGAGGATGAGTAACAGGAACGTGTGCCTAACAAAATAAAGAGAAATCCAATAACCAGCCATCTACTATTTCAAACTCAGAGGGGATGGAAGAAAGAGGGTTCATCTCCACTAACTGGTCTGAGCAAACAGCGATCACTAGCACCCAATATTCTTGGAAATTTCATGTCATTCATTAGAAGTTATTTACTTTTTATTTCCAGATAAAATCTCTTACGAAGGACTAGTTAAATTAGAAAAGCTTAGTGTGATTCTGTACCTGAAACAAGTCTATATATAAAATCAATGAGAGCTGAAAAAAGAATATGTGAATTTTATCTTAATAAAGCTGTTACAAGGGGAAAAAAACCCACAAGAGAAAAAAAAAAAACCAAGAACTTACATTCATTGAGGACTTACTCGATGTATCGCACACAAGGGCAAGCATTTTATAAAGCTAGCACTACATTTTACTCCCACAATAACCTCTGAGGTAGGCAGTATTATCAAAGTGCCCACTTTCCAGTGAAGGAAACTGAGACTTAATTAACTTGTCCAAAGTCACACAGCTGCGGCGAAGGCAGGTTTCAGACCCAAGCACTACGATTCTGGAACCTGTGCTCTTAGGCACATCGATATGCCCTTTGCTGACTTTGTGGCGGCAGAATCATCCAAAGCACAGGCGGGAATGGTGGTCAGCCTCCTTGGGTTTGCCAAGGATGGCGTTCTGGCTGTTTCTGCCACATGGGCACCGTGGCATGCTCGCTCCAGTGCCTGGTGACGCAGAGCCAGGCTGTCTCTGAACATCTGAATCCTGAAGCATCCCAGCCTCCTCTGTTATGAGTCTGACCCCTAAACCACAGCTGTGGTCTGGCATGTGTAAGGCTACGTGATGAGGCCATAAAATCGTCAGAGGCTCACGGTGGCTGGGCCATTTCTCATTTCAATTGGACATGTTTTGATAAGATTCCTTTTCAAGTTCCTTTCATTTGCAACGTCATTGTGTGTGTGTGTGTGTGTGCGTGTGTGTGTGCGTGTGTGTGTGTGTGTGAGAGAGAGAGACCGGGTTGAAACGAAAAAGAAGAAAAAAGGAAGGCAAAGATTATCTCAGTTTTGTGCCATTTTAAAACGTCTAGCTCCCTGCTTCTGAAACATGCTTGGAATTTAGTGACATAATACCCTGCAGTTGTGCCACCTTTTAAAAGATATTTAATGACATTTTTGTGCACACACTCTCATTTTAATCTTACAGCCACACGATGAGGTAGATAAAAAATATCTATATTATTAAACCCTTGTATAGATGACCTCTACCTCGGAGAGCTTATGTGAACTTGCCCAATGTCACCCAGCAAGGAAACAGGTATCAGACTCTTCTTTTTCTATTTCCAGTAAAGTGCCCTGGGCAAGTGCTGCCGCTGCAGCTCTAAGAAAACCCTCCTGGGACCTAGGACTCACCCTCCATTTTCAATTCATAGAGAATCACAGCCCCCAAATCATCTAGCCCAAACCCCTACTAGATCACCCAGATAAGCACGGAGTGGGCGAGCACAGAGGCTCTGTCTCTTCTAGGTTTGTGACTTGGAACACTTTACTTATCTCTCATGTCCCACTTTCCTCATCTGTAAAATGGGGACAATAATAGTATCTACATTTTGAACGGGTTAATTGAATGAACAGGTGTATGGCATTGAAAACAGAGCACTCTTGTGTCGGCTATCCCTGTTATCCTAGAAAGAGGTGAAAATGATTCTCCAAGTGTTTTCAGCAAACCGATCTCCGAGCGACTCCGGAGAATACATTCCAGTCTTTGATGAAAACTGCAAAACTGCATCAGGTTGTAGCAAACGGACGAACACCAGGCAACCTTACCAGGATTGCTGCATAACGTCATTTGGCAGCAGGAAGCGGCACATATTCGCAGTCTGGTTGTTATTTTTGGTAAAAGGCACCAAATTGCTGTAAACCGGGTACGGAGTCATGATGGCGAAGGAGAGGCACCAGGTAGCGGCAGTCACCTTCAAAGCGTGAGGCTTTGTCTGCCAGACCCGGGACTGGAAGGGCTTGCAGATCGCGCTGTATCGCTCCAGAGATATAGCGACCAGACTAAAAGTGGATACGCTCACGGAGGTGCCTGGGAAGGAACACAGGAGTTGGCTTTGTGGGCTCTGAAACCCAAAGTTTATTTGCACATGAGCTTAAGCATATCTGATCTGCGCAGGTTTGATATCGAGAGGAAATTACTCAGAGGGCAAAGCAATCTCATGTACGTCTATTAAAAAAAAATGGTTTATTCCCAGCTTTGTTCTAAAGAGGGTTTAAGAAAGCAGTTAAAGGAGTGTATTTGCCAATTTTCAGATAAGTATATTGAACTTGGATTACAACCTAATTTCTTCTTGCGCTGACTGTTCTCATTAATAAATAACCAAGCGGGTGAAACATGTCCCTGCCCCACAGGAAGACTTTGGAGTAACCCCCAGCAGAGCTGGGCTTGAGCACGATCTGCATAGTTAGGTTGACCTCGTCACCCAGATTCTCAAGGACTATGACCCCAGAAGGTCACTGGGGTCTGAGCTAAGGGCATTAATACTCTTTCTGAAAATTTCTAGTGCATACTGTTTGCAGGAGTGAAACATTCGAAATTTAAAGTGTAGTTTGTTGAAGAAACACATAATCAACAAGACTGAAGAGGAAAACCCCACACAGTAACTAAAAGTTTCTCTGGATGGAGGACCAGGGTGTTCCTCTCATCCTTCTTGCTTTGCTGTGTTTTGTAGAGTGAGGATGCATCAGCAATGAGTAAGACGTCAAAGCATCCCATTTAAAATGAGCTACTGAGGTATAGGCAAAAAACCTTAATTCTCCTTAATTTTTGTGTTCCACATGTGTCTCCTTATTATAGTGTCTTATCCCCTTAAAGCTCCCTTTAATTCTCCATCCATGAATTCTGTCAATTCTTCTGATTCTATCTTACAATAATATTTTAAACCTAAGACTTCATCTGAGTTCGGAAGCAGAAGTTCTTAGCCTGGGGCCTTACATGGATATAAATTAGTTCTCTGAGACTATGTGTAAAAATGCTCTTTTTTTAGGGGGAATATCCATAGCATCTCTTAGAGACTTAAAGAACACTGTAATCCCCAAACCATTAAATATTGGGTTGGCCAAAACCTTCATTTAGTTTTCTCCATATGATGGCTGTAGGAATGCTTAGTTGTCTTTCATTTGAAACAATTTTGTTAGGTTGTATTGTGACAGCTGTCATATCAGTGTGCATTTAAAAAAAAGTATCATAATTGGTGAATTTTTGTGCATCCACTTTAATATTGAAGATGGAAGAAAATATACAACATTTTAGGTGTATTATGCTTTCTTATTTCAAGAAAGGTAAAAATGCAACTGAAATGCAAAAAAGATTTGTACAGTGTATGGAGAAGGTGTTGTGACTGATCAAACGTGCCAAAAGTGGTTTGTGAAGTTTCTTGGTACTATTGACATTTTGGCCAAATAATTCTTTGCCGTGGGGCTGTCTTATGCATGGGAAGGTGTTTAGCAGCACCCCTGGCCTCTACCCACTAGCAGCCAACAGTGGGAGAGAGCCAACATTCTCAACATAACCAAATCAGTAAAGTTATTGGTGGAAATGAAAAATATGTCTTTTATTTTATGGAAAAAACGTAACAGACTTTTTGGCCAACCCAGTTAAAACTCATGCTCTGAGACAGGATTTGCTATGTTTCCCTGGTCCTAGGAAGGTAATGACGTTGAGATTGGAGAATATAGCCCCTCACTCCTCAGGGTCAAATCCGCATGGTGGGTCCACAGTAATTATAAACCCACCACCAGGCGAGCACCCCCTTTCTGACTGCATGGTAGGAGTTAATGAATGTCAACCGTTAGCCATAGCATTGAAGAGAACTCAAAATTAAGGAAGAACTGAAATCACTGAAATCGGACGTGCAACAAAACCATCATAATAGTGCAAGCACTTTTCATTTTAGCTATTTTTAAAACCATTTTTCCTGAGGTGAGATTCACAGAAAATGAACTGTTTTACCACGAACAATGTTATGGCATTTAGCAAGTTCTAAATTTCCTTTCACGTGTCCTGGCTTAAGATTCTTAAATACTGTTATCGTAAGGAACAGAGGGACCGCTCTCATAGCCTACAGCGCTATGAAACGCTAGTTATCATTACAGCTTCACTGTGGGACAGTGACCCTTTTCCCCTGCGGTCTGTCTCTATTTTCAGAGGACTGCGACATGGAGTGACACTTTCTTGGTTACTCGTTTGTGGCACGCAGGTCGCGAATTCGTCATCGTTCCATCAGTGCTGGCTCCCACTTCCTCCAGGAGGGGAGATAAAGGCGCTTAAAGCTTTCTGGTCAGTGAAGACTGCCCCAGCCCAACTCAGCTCTGTGTGGTTTTCGAGGCTCAGTCAGAACAAATACCAGTCCCTCCCATTTCCCTGCCTCTCCTCCCCCCTACTAGTCCTCAGAACAGGCAGGGGACAAGGAGATTTAGCCAACAGAGGGGACCAAGGGACATGCCTTTGTTCAGCTTCAGGAGTGCAGTAGCAGCTGGCAAACTGTGCAGTGTATTCATTCACCACTGTGGTGCCGACCGATCTGGGTTCAAGTCCCAGCTCTGCAGCTTCCCACCTGTGGGTCCTTGGGCACTTATGAGCCTCTCTGTGCTTCTGTTCCCTCCTCAGGGAGACAGTGAAAAATAACTGTACTTAGGGTGTTTAGTCTATAAAATAGGATCGTGGATGTATAATCACTTAGCATAACATTGGGTACATAAAACGTACTAAAAATGTTAGCTCTTATGATTTTTATCATCATCATCATCATAATCGCCATTATTTGATTGGCACAGGCAAAGAACTATGTAGCCAAGCAGGGTCAACTTAGTGACCCCACAGCCCCCAGGAGCAAATTCAACTCCCCTTCTCGGGGCCAGGGCCTGGAAAGTGAACCAGCAGCAGGGAGTCTAGAGCTGGGATGACAGTGCCTTGCAAACAGCCTCTGTTCCCTAGGAAAGTAAGGGCAACACGCGAAAGAACCCTCCTGCACCTCCCTCACCACCCCAAAGCCATGGCTCGGGTTGGGCAGAGCTCAGGATACAATCAACAGCTTTCAGAAGGCAACAGAGCAGCGTGCACCTGTCTTTCTCTAACAGAAACAGGCCAAACGAACCTCTTCTGTGGTTTCTTATCAACTTATTCCACTCTGAGAAACTAACCTCCGAAACACACCACTGAGGACTGACTGCTGGGGACGGGTGAGGACTGAGTTGCCCTAAAGCCAGTACCTGGGTCCTTGCCCACAGCCCTGCACCGCCCTACAACATTGTGTCTCTGACACCCAGTAGGGCTCCTCCACCGAGGCTGGCAGGGGTTCGGGAAGGTCTGGGGCTGAGTGGGGTCCAGGGTGAGCTCTGGAAATAGTCACCCGCAGCAACTCACCCATGAAGTAGGTGGTGGTTTTACAAACAGCGCTGCTGAAGATGAAATCCTTGAGCAGGTTGGGGATGAGATTGAATGGCATGCAGAAGAGGCAGAGCATGAGGTCACTGGCGGCCAGGGACAGCAGGAAGATGTTGGTGACAGTCCTCATCCTCTTGTTCCGAATCAGCACTGTGATGACCAGTGTGTTCCCCAGCACGCTCAGCAGAAATATCAAGGAATACAAGAGAATCTGCACAGCTGGCTGCCACTCTGCAAAGAAGAACAGGGACAGGACGGAGGGTTGGAGGTTATGAGAGCAGAATGTTAAAACCTTCGCACAGGAAGCCAATATCTGTTTCCTCCTTAACCGCCCCCCACCACCACCCCACCACACAGGGGTGCAACCCTTAAAGACAGCCATTCCTGCTCTGATAATATCCTGCAGACACAAACTGGGGGGAGCCGTGATTCTATTGCTTCTAAAAGGTTGGTTTGTGAAAGGATCACTCAGGGAACCACTTTCTTAAGAACAAAGCTTCCCCAGTGAATAGGGCGTGCTTTCTTTCCTAGCTGCTAACCATGGTTTAATCCCTTCTTCACGCCGGGTTTGCCCTGAGAAGAGGTGACAGCACTGTCTCTGCAGTGCCCGTAAGTTGGAGCGTCCACACCTGCTTGTCCTGCCTTCTTGCTACACTTCAGCATCTCCTCCCACTGCTTTTGTTCCCCCCAAGTCCTGGACGTTAATCCCCGCTCTCCCGAGGGGACCATGAGAATATTTGACTCCATTCTGCTTGTTGATCTCTTAACCAAACTTCTGAACAGATGACTTTATCCAGCCTTGTCTCACGAGGACGTGGTTACATTTTCTCTATCAGCCTTGCCTTTGCTGGTTCCTCCCTCCACTTAATAGTTTTCTGAAATAAAATAACAGTCTCTGCCGCCTACCTTTGGATGGACGGGGCCGCTCCAAGCAGAAAAGCGTCTCATTTTCGAAGCCTAGTTCGCAGGGAGAAGTGAAGTTGCTCCCATTCACAAGAAGGCTGCCGACCACATCCATCCTTGCCGGCAGCTTTCCACCCAGTGCTGGCAAGCTGGCAGATTACTCACTGTCACTCACTCCTCTAATGACCAGAGCGTCTCCAGATGCGACCTGCCGTGGAGGGCTGGGGAGGCAGGGGTCTCCAGGTGTGGCATTTGCGGCCATTCCTAAAGGAGGCTTGAGTTCACTGCCCTCCGTCCAGCTGGGCAAGCATTTGCACTCCTGTCTTGGAAAAGGCAGCCGATGCAAGCCAAGCCTGCTCCACCTTCCAGGCCCACCCCTCCCGTTCCTGGGCCAGCGGAGGGCCCTGAGCACAGCCTGGCGGTGTTAACCCTTCCCGATGTGCTGCTGCTTTTACACACACACACGCACACACACGTAGACACACACAGGCACGCACGCTCCCCCAGTCCCTCTTGTCTCTGCATAGGAAGCTATGACCATCCCAGACATAGGCAGAATGAGGCCCAAACTGGCTGTGTGAGACAGGAACAATTAACACGGTAACAGATATGATAATGCAGACCATCAGGATTAAAGGACACAGAGGGACTGTGTTTCTACCTTCTTATATAAAAGCAATTAGTGCCTTTTTAGCCTTGGAAACATGCCCAGCAATGTGTGCATATAACTGCCAGCTGCTTGTTAAGTTGTTACCAACCACGCTGTTATTTCTTGTGGTCTCTGCCCTTATTAACTGAAAGGACGGGGTACTTTTGAATACAGTTTCCTGGATCCTTATTCCAAAAAAGTTTGCAAGACTTCCCATTCGTTTAATTCATGTATTTTTTGGTTTATCCATTCAGCACATATTCATGAGAGTCAACCATTTGCCAGGCATTTTTCTGGGCACGTAAGCAAATAACGAACAAGATCATTTCAGACAGTGTTAAGCACCGGAAAGGAAGTAAAGCAGCAAGATGCGATGCAGAGAAATGGGTGGAGGGTGCATGTAGATGGAGTGGTCAGGAAAGGCCTCTTGGAGGCGGGGGCCATGGTCTGAGACTTGGGTGACAAGGAGGAGGCTTGTGAAGGTCTGGAGAAAGTGTCTTCTAGGCAGGAGGAACAGTATTTTGGGCAGCGGTCACAGCAAGTGCAAAGGCCCTGAGGTAGAGATGAGCTTGGCCTGTCTGAGGAAGGAGTAGAAATGGGAGTGACTGAGGGGCAAATGGTGGGTGGTGAGGTTAGAAAGCGGGATGCGGCCAGGGGTCTATATGGTGTTTGAGAGCCCCTTAATGCCCATCACACAGAAGGGCTCCTCAGTTCAGACCTTGGGGAGAGCAGACAACAGCAGAACCCCTGTGTTTGACATCTGCTTGGCCGGGCTGAAACCTGGTCCATTCGACAGATCCCTCTGGGTCCACTTATGTACTAACAGCTCTTCCAGCTGGCAGAGCTACACACTCTTGTCTTTGCTGGATCCCTGCTGGTCACAGACGAACTAACTGACATTTTCACCATGAAGGCTCAAACGTGGGGCGGGGAAGACAGGGTGGTGCCCTCTTTTCTTTGAAACCATGGACTTCTCCTATTTGAGGCACTTAGTCATGGAAAGCAGAAGTGGAAGGAACATTGGAGAAGGAATCGGTAGTTATTGAGAGGACAGGCTTTGTTGTTAGACCTGTGAGCAAATCCTGGTCTCACTGGTTACCTGCTGGGAACTGCTAGGCAAGTTTCTTAACCTCTCTATGACTCACTTGCTTTGGTCAAATGGGGACGAAATGACTCTGTGGATATTTGTTACAGAGATTGACTGATCGCCTCAAGGCAGTGTCTGATACACAAAAAGCGTTCAATAAATCACATAAATATTAACAGCCATCTGATATTATTGCAATTTTATGCAAAAGGAAACTGAGTCTTGAGCAACCATGTGATTTGCTGGTGAGAACCAGCTGTGGATACCCCACTCCCCTCCCCGTGTGGAACCGCAAGGCCTTCCACACACGCTTTCTGCTCACGGAGTTTTCTCCATTATTCCGGCATCACGTGGCCTGTTTGGAGCCAGGATTCCTGCCTCTGCGCCTTCTCCCAGCCACTGTCCTGCTGGCTGAATCTTTCCAGTGTGCACAGATGGATATGGACCCCGCCCACTCGGAGGGGACACAGGGCAGCGCTTTCCCCATCTGCAGAGGGATGAACATAGGGATGCAGCTGAATTTCACCCCACTGCTGTTCCCAATAGCTGGCTCTTTCAAGTCCTTCACCTGGGCAGCCATTGCCACCCATAGAGGGTGACTCCTACAGAGGGCCACCAAGCCATCATCAGCTGCTCAGACAGTTGCGGGGAGCCTGCTGCTGCGGGTCCCAGAGCAGAGATGCAGAGGGCCCCGGGTCGATCTGCCCTGTCCTAAAACAGCTCAGTTTGGGACAAGTTCCTTCCTTCCTTCCCTCCCCCCACATTCCTATTCCATTCTGTTTATCAGTGGGCAGGAATCCAGGACAGAATGTAGGAGCACAGGTCCTAGGTTTTGTAAACTCACAAGGAGTGCAAGTGGCCCATTTGAGTGCTGTGTTTTACAAACTTTAGTTACATCTGAGTGACCCAGGTGAGTGGTTAAAGAATGCGGATTTCCGGGCTCCCCTCCCAGAGGCTGGTGGTCTTCATTTTTATCCTGCATCCCTGGTGATTCCAAGACCAAGTCATCACTGGAGCACCTTTCGAGAAGCTCCCTGGGAGTCATGGAAAGTGTGAACACAGGTGTCAGGCTGTTGGGACCTAAGTCTGGTCTTCACCACCAGCTGTGAGACATGAACAAGACACTTCACCTTCCTGAGTCTCAGCTTGCTCATCTGCAAAATGTGCCTAACAAAGCCCAGAGCTACCTATCAAAACAGCAACAGGTGAAAAGCACCTAGAGCAATTCCTGGAGCACAGCACCGGACACTAGCTGTTACTATCAATGGAGTAAGATGATTCTGGGTGTGCTGTATTTATACCCTGGATCATCCCCTTGATTAAGGGTTTTTATCGCCAGTATCCCAGCACAGTGTTTGGCATGTAGTATGTGTTTGAAATACATAAAGGCATGAAGAGCAAAGAATTAGAGTCAGTACTGCGCTGCTTACCTGACCCTTTTGTAACTCTGTTGCATTGGCTTTTTTCCTAGCCAGACTTGGGTTTTTTACACTGAGTTTCTGAGCCAGGGTTATCCTAGATAGAAACAGAAAAAGAGAGAATTCCAAGGAGAGACATGAGGGCTTTTAAGGGAGGAGGTGATGCGTTTTCTAGGATGATAGTCCTTATTTCATTCCTCAACACACGTTGAATACCTTCTAAGTGCCAGGCACTGCGCCAGGTGCTGAGGATAAGCCATGAGCAAAGTCGATGAAAATTCTCTGTCCACGGTGGGAGACCAGTGATAAACAGAAAACAGGGCAAAATGCAAGTGCCCCTCTCGGCTTAGAGCCCTGTGTGCTGATTGGGCACTGTTCCAGGCAAGTGGATTAAAAATTACTAAACTGAAGTGAAAAATTGTAAGTGCCACCTCTCTCCCTGCGACACACAGTACTGGATCAAGCATAAGCGCAGGGGCCTCCAGTCCTCTCAGTTCTTTGGGGGTTGGGGCCTCTTCTCTGGCCACCACTGCCCTAGAAAGACTGAACACAAGCAATCTGAATGAGCTCCTGGCTAAGGAAATTTGTAGCTGCTCCCCAAACCATTCCCATCTTAAGAAGCTATTGTTTAAAGACACTGAAAAGGTCTCATTATAACGTGCAAATTTTTTTGACATGAAGAAAAATATGTAAGCATAAATATAGCACAAATTTCAGGGCTTCACCTGACTTATGTTTTAAAGTTTTATTTTTCAGTTACAACTGATGTTCAATATTATTTTGTATTAGTGTCAGGTGTACAGCATAGTGGTTAGGCAATCATATACCTTACAAAGTGTTCCCCCGATATTCCCAGCACCCACCTGGCACCGCACACAGTGATTACAGTATTACTGTTTCCTGTGCTGCACTTTGCATCCCTGTGACTACTCTGTAACTGCCGGTTTGTACTTTCGAGTCCTTTCACCTTTTCACCCCACCCCGCCAACCCCTCCTCCCATCTAGCATCCATCAGTCTGGTCTCTGCATCTGTGAATCTATTTCAATTCTGTTTTTTTTTTTCGCTTTTTTTCTTTAGATTTCACATATCAGTGAAGTCATATGGTACTTGTCTGATTCTGACTTATTTCACTCAGCATCATAGCCTTAGGTCCATCCATACTGCACGTGACTTATTCTTAACATGGTGCTACTTTCAGAGAAACACAGTCCAGAAGCCAGAGCTAGTTAATAGGTAATTGCATATACAGGGCAGCCTGACATTTTAAAGAATTCTCCTCGGCAATTTCCCCCCTCAGCAGCTCAGTATGTCTCTCTCTAAATTCCTTATTCCTCATTCTCGTCCCAGACTGTGGCTTGCTACCATTTCTCTCTTCTCCCTCTAACCTCCCTCATCTCTGACTTCTGGAAGTGACCGACTGACCTTTGCCTCCTCCTCACCCTGCACTGGCCACACTGGGCTACTCTGGAGCGGGCCATGCGAGGTTCCGGGGCACCCTGCCCCCCACAGAGGGCTGTGTGCGGCTGCCCCCCAGAGCTCTTCTCCCACTGGCTGCCCTTTCTGGAGAAATTATAATGGATTGTTTCTGGTGAATGAAAAACTCCTTGCTACGGAGGAGGGTAAGCTCCCTGTCTGCCAGAGAAGGCTGTCACTTAGCAAGCCACAGCTCGGTTCCAGCAAGTGGCTTTGTCTCTCTGTCTCCTTTTCTGCACCTGGAAAATGGCGTAACAGAGGTAACACCTACCTAACAGGGCTGCTGGGACAGTACATGTCACAACATGTGTGAAGCACCCAGCAGAGGTTTGTCATGTCGTAAGGGCTCGGTGGTGATGATGATTTACCATGTTTCATGTTGATAAGAGCATTAAAATCATCCTCAATACCACTGCTTCCAAATAATGTTTATTAATGGTTTGGGGAATGTCCTGCTAGCCTTTGCCTCTAAACACATTTTTACAAAAGCAAATTTGGAATCATACTCTATGTATGGTATTCATCTTACAAATTTTTGAAAATGTATTTGTAAGATAAATTTTTTTCCCTCAAAATGAGAAGTATAGCTTTAGTAGCATTCTGAAAAAATAGTATATAGTTTTAAAAGTTAGAATAAAGTGAAACAAATCTATAAATCCATCATCCAGAGAATTAAAATGCATTTCACATACACACACTTTTGCATGTGCATTTTTTGCACTTAGCATTATTTTATCATCATGCTTCTGCACTTTTCTATTGTGCTAGTCGTGCCTATTATTCCATTAAGAGTGTGTACTTTAATTGACTAAAATACTTCCAAACTGTTGGATATTGAATTATCTTTAGACTGCTGCTTTTGTAAGTGACACTATAGCAAACACCTGTACACATTTTTTTCAAAAAAAATTTTTTATTTTTCAATTACAGTTGTCATACAATATTATATTTGTTCTGGGTATATAACCCAGTGATTATTGTAATATACTTCCAAAGTGATCACGGAGATAAATCTAGTACACATCTGACACCATGCACAGGTATTATAACATCGTGGACTGCATTCCCTGTGCTGTATTTTACATCCTGGTGACTAATCCATCACTGCCAATTTGTGTTTCTTAACCCTTCACCTTCTCACCCAATCCCCCAACATCCCTCCCATCTGGCAGCCATCAGAATGTTCTCTGTATCTATGAGTCTGTTTCGATTCTGCTTGCTTGTTTATTTCGTTATTTTAGATTCCACATATAAGTGAAATCATATGGCATTTGTCTGTCTTGATTGATTTCACTCAGCACGATACCCTGTAGGTCCATCCACGTTGTTGCAGACGATAAGGTTTCGTTCTTACGGCTGAGTCATATTCCAGTGTATGTATGCACCATCATTTCCTTATCTACTCACCTACTGATGGACACTTACGTCGCTTCCATGTCTTGGCTATTGTATATAAGGCTGCAATAAATGTACAGATATATTTACTGTTTGGAGTTTCTTGGATAAACATCCAGAAGTGGCATTGCTGAGTCCTTCTTTGCCTCTTGTTATAGTCTTTATTTTAAAATCCATTTTGTCTGGTATAAGTATTGTTACCCAGCTTTTTTTTTTTTGTTTCCATTTTCATGAAATATTTTTTCCATTCATTTACTTTCTGTCTCTGTGTGTGTTTGCTCTGAAGTGAGTCTCTTGTGACAGCATACGGAAGGGTCTCGTTTTGTTAGCCATTCAGTCACTGTATGTCTTTTGATTGGAGCACTCAATCCAGTTGCATTTAAAGTAATTTTGATAAATGTGTATTTATTGCCATTTTATTATTCATATATTTTTCTTTTTTCTGTTTTTTTAAAAGAACATCCTGGTATGGTGGTGATGATCTCCTTGAGCTTTTTTTTTGTCTGAGAAAATCTTTATCCTTCAATTCTAAATGATAGCTTTGCAGAGTAATTTTGGTTGTAGGTCCTTGCTTTTCATTACTTTGAATATTTCTTGCCAATCCTTTCTGGCCTGCAAAGTTTCTGTTAAGAAATCAGCAGACAGCCTTATGGGAATGTCCTTGTTGGTAACTAATTGCTTTTCTCTTGCTGCTTTTAAGATTCTCTCTTTGTCTTTAACCTTTGGCATTTTAATTATGATGTGTCTTGGTGAGGGCTTCTTTGGGTTCATCTTGTTTGGGACTCTCTATGTTTCCTGGACTTTTGTATTTACTTCTTTCATCAGGTTAGAAAAGTTTTCTGTCATTATTTTTTTCATGTAGGTTTTCAGCTTCTTGCTCTCTGTCTTTTCCTTTCTGCACCCCCATGATGTGAATGTTGCTACTCTTGAAGTTGTCCCAAAGTCTCCTTATACTATCCTCATTTTTTAATTTTTTTTCCTTTTTGCAGTCCAGATTGAGTATTTTCTGCTTCCTTATCTCTAAAATTCCTGGCTTGATCCTCTGTCTCATCTATTCCATTGTTGACTCCCTGCAATGTATTCTTTATTTTAGTGTATTCTTCATTTCTGACTGGTTCTTTTCTTATGTTTTCTATTTCTATTTTTATGTTTCCTATATTTTTTTGTTGAATTTTTCACTTCATCTTTCCCTAAGTTCATTCAGTACCCTTATAACCAGTATTTTGAACTCTGTATCTGGTAGATTGCTTGTCTCCATTTTGTTTAGTTCTTTTTCTGGAGTTTTGTTCTGTTCTTTTATTCAAGACATGTTTCTTTGTCTCCTCATTTTGGCTGCCTCCCTGTGTTTGTTTCTAGTGTTGGGTAGAGTGGCTATGTCTCTCAGGCTTGGTAGTGGCTTTATGCAGTAGGTGTCCTGTAGGGCCCATTGCTACAGCCTCCCAGTTCACTTGAGCTGAGTGCTCCAAGTTTACCCCTTGTGTGGGCTGTGTGCACCCTCCTGTTGTAGTTGAGTCTTGATTGCTGCTGACACGTCAATGGGAGGGATTTACTCCCAGGTTGATAGGCTGGGAGGACTGGCCATGACCATTGGGTTGTGCAGATCTGCTGTGCAAGGGCTGACCCCACGAAACAGAACTCTCATCAGTGGGGTTCAGGTACCCTCCAAGCCCTCACGCTGAGTGTGTCACTTATGAAGGTGGTGGGGTGGTACTACGGCATCAGTCGGTAGCTGCCAACTGGCTGTGCTGGCTCTGGGACCTCCTGGGAGGTGCAGACCAAGATCGGTCACTACCTGTGCCATGCCCAGGACTGCCTGTCATAAGCTACAAAGGGATCTGCAGATGACTTCTACTTGTCTACTTGTGCTGGGATGGGTGGTGCCAGGGACAGTCCAAGCTGTGAACCAAGGCCGACTGCCACTAGTACTAGACCTGGAGCCACTTAGTGAGAGGGATGGGGCACACTGAGGCCAGATGCTGCTTGTTTGAGAGACTTTAGGAACGTTTGCAGCATAAGCCAAGACAGGCAGTTTGTATGCAAAAGCCACTAGAAAAGGCTTGGGTGGGCCCAAAAGTTTGGTGAAGTGGGGTGGGGTCTCAGAGAACCACCAGAGCAGGGCTCACAGTGTTAGCCAGGTATATGGCGCCCATCTCCTGGCTTTCTTGGGGGGAGGCCTCAGCAAATAATGGCCTTTGCCAGCACTTCTGACCAGGAAAAAGCTGCCCCCCAGCTCCTGTCCTGATGCCAGACAACTTAGTTCCTCCTTGTGCAGCCCTGGTGCCTTTCAAGCTGCTGCACCAGTGATGGAGCTCAGAGCAAGTGAGTCCCAGTAAGTCTGTGTGTGGACCCTTTATAAGGAACTACCTGAGACGCCAGAGCCCTCTGTCTCCCTCAGCCTCAATCCCTGCTGGTTTTCACAGCCAGAAGTTGTGGGGACTTCTGTCCCTAGTACCCCTAGGCTGGGGGGCTTTGTGCGGGGCCAAGGTCCCTGCTCCTCAGGGATGAACTGTGCAGCCAGATTATTCCTTCTGATTTTCAATCCACCACACGTGGGTGTGGGACCAGCCCATCTAGCGTCTCCACCCTCCTATCCTTCTCTCTGTGGTCTCTTCATTATATTTCCTTCATTTAAGGACTTCTGCTAGATTTCAGGGGGTTCTGAATTATGGTTGTTTGGTAGTTTAATTGCAATTGTGACGTGCTTATGGGAGATTCTGAGTACCACATTTACCTGTGCTGCCATCTTGGCCAGGTCTCCCTTGTGCATATATATTTGTGGCATCTGATGTACCTCAGTGATATCGGGGCTGCAATCAGCACAACTCCAGGGTCAGCACTCACTGCCCTCGTCCAGCATTCACATCTCCTTGTGCCAGAAACTGATGTTGTTTTTTTCTTGGGGTAAAGATAAATACCTGTCCAACTTTCCACTTCCTCTCCACTGCTGCACCCCGAGTCCACATGCCCCTCATCTCTCAATGGAGAAATGTTGTGGCTCCCTCAGCTGAACTCCCTACTTTCCCTTTGACTGCTCCGATCTCTTCTCCATGCAGTAGCCGAAGCGGTATTTTAAAACACAGGCCAGAAGGTCACTGCCTCCTGAAACTCTCCAGCGGGGAGTGGGGCTCTGTATGGGTGGCCCCTGCCTCCCTTCATGGCCTCATTGCGGACTCTTCTCCACCCACTCCCCAATTATTCTGCGTGTTCCAGGCATGCTTTCTTCCCCCCTCCAGTGCTGTGCTCCTGGCCCAGCCCCTGCCCTGACCCCCGGAGTCTTTGAATACATTATTCTCTCAGCCTGGGCCGCTCTGCTTGCATCCTTACTCTCATTAATCTCTGCCTCGCTGATGCGGCCTTCTCAGGGAGCTCTCCCCTTGGACCCACACTAGAATGCGTTTCCCTGTTGGATGTTCACAGGGCTACCAGGTCTCTTCTTTTTCCGACCCTGCACTTAGGAAGGTCTTACTATGGTTTATAATATTACACTTGTGCGGTTGCCGCACCATCAGCTGTCTCCCCGCTGGCCTGAAGCTTCACGAAAACAAGGCCTGCTGTGTCTGTGTTGTGCACCGCTGTGGTAACTCCTCCACATAAGTGGCCAGCACCATTCCCTTCAAACATCTATGTTCACAGTTATTTATTATTATAACTTTCTTTGTAAATGCAGCGTCCGTATTTAGACCCGAGGTGGACTGGCGCCAACTCTATGTTCACTTCATTACAAGCTACAGCATCACTAGCACCGCGACTGTTCTCAGAGTCTGATGAGAACAGGGGCCAACAACTGACTTGCTCCCACTCCCGTCTGGTCCTGAGCACAGAGCAGAGGGGGTTTGTGAGTCTCAGAGAGGAATTTCCTAATGTGTGGCAGACACTGGGAGAGACATTTGGAGGCAGAGGCTCTGGTGACATGAGAGTCAGCAGGAAGACAAAATAAAACTAGCTTAGAATGTTCCCACTCTTTCTTAGGGTCTCCAAGGACCACACAGAGCATGACACCAAGAAGCAATTGCTATGAGCTGAACACGCAGAGACCCTAGCGTGTGTCCTTAGGTGCCATCTCCATGCTCTGGCCTGACCCTTGACCTTCCTCCCTCCGACTTCCCAGTTCCTCATCCATAAAGTACAGATCATCACGTGAACCTCACAGGGTCACGTGATGGGACGTGTGTGTGAAGCTCTGTCTGAACTCTGGACAGACGTGGGAGTGAAGAAAGCACAAACACTCCCTTTGGTACTCTATTCTGCTGTTTCTACTCTTCACACAACCTGGCGAGGTGGCTTCCGTGACCCTCTGTTATCCATGAGAAAACTAAGAGTGCCAAGAATTAGATCGGCTGCCCACCACGGAGCGTGCTCCGTTGGGTGTGGGAGAGCTCAGTCAGGAGTGCACCTGCAAGCCGTTCTCAGCTATACCTTTAACTCAACTATCACTTTAACTCCTGCCCTGGATCCCACCAGGACACGTGCTACCCCTGCAACCACTGGAATTCCATCATGAGAAGGTCGCAGTTCATAGAAAAAACACTGTTTCTGTGTGAATGGCCAGTTTGTGGGCACCAGCAAACAGGCGGGCACCGAGCACCCAGATGACTCCTGGTTAAAAGACAAAACTCCCCAGGAGCATCAGTGGATGCAAAGAGCGGACGTGCCTCTCTGGGGGTGGTGAAGAGGTGTGCGTCTCACCTCTGCCAGCCAACACGTCCCACTACATCATCATTGTCATTCAGCAAGGCGTTCCAGTTAGGCCAGGATGAGGCTGCTTCTCACCATTAGGTCACTGAAAACCTGAGGTTCACATGCCAGGCGGTGTGGGGAGCCAGCGCCGTGGCTCCTCCGGGAAACTAGTAGAGTCATGCCCGGCTGGCATCTGATCCACCCACATGTCCACTTGCTATTTTGGGATAGTAACAGCTACTGAATCCATTAACCGGGCTAAAAGTGAAAGCAATTGGAAGCACAAGTGCTTTGAAATGTTTAAGCACCATAACACTGATCTAGCCTAATTACTGCCGAAAGGAGGGTCAGGATGAAACTCTTGATCTCGGCCCTCTTCACGGCCCAATCAATGGAGGAGAAAGATCAGATTTGAGGGTTAAAAAATCATAATTTCTATGCTTGTCAATAATCAAACCTTCTTATTTGAAATTCAGTTATTTGAGAAAGGCACTAACTGGTCATGGAGCACAGAGAGCCCCGACACGCCCAGTCTCAGAGCTTGCTCTGCAGTGATGGGATTTGCAGTGGGTCTGTGGCCACAGTGAGTGCAAGTTCATGGAGGCAGGGAGCTGTCAGCCGTGTTTTTTTTTTAAGTATTTCTTTTTTTCTAATTTATTTGTTTATTTTTAGAGAAGTGGGAAGGGAGGGAGAAAGGGGGGAGAAATGTCAATGTGTGGTTGCCTCTCATGTGCCCCGCACTGGGGACCTGGCCCACAATCCAGGCATGTGCCCTGACTGGCATGTGCCCTGACTGGGAATTGAACTGGCGACCCTTTTGTTTGCAGGCCGGCGCTCAATCCACTGAGCCACACCAGCCAGGGCTGCTGTCAGCCATGTTTGCTGCAATTCTATCTCCAGCTGTCCCTCCAATGTCTAGTGCATTAGAAACATTCACTAAATGTGTGTCGGGTAATAAAAGGCTGAACAGATGGGAGGATTGATGTCATTTAATGTCATTTTATCATTCTTAGGGATGGAAGACAATTTAGAAGTCTGAAATGTGGGATTTTCCAGACCGGGTGGAATCATCTCCCTTCTTTTAGTTGTGATTTAACTGTTTTGAGAACGCGAGTCTCTTGAATTCAATGCACTTTCCAAGCCCTTGATAATAGCAGCAACAATGACAGTATCAGTAATCGCTGGCATTTATTGTTTCGAGAGCTTTGTACACGTTGACTAACGTAATCCTCACATCAACCCCCTGAAGTGAAGCTACTATGACCCCCGTTTTCCAGAGAGGCTGAACCACTTTGCCAAGGTCCCAACAGAACACGCGTTCCACTAAAGTTGTTCTCGATCTTCTTTAGGTCTTGAATCTCTCTTAGGAATCTGATACTGTGAGTCTCTATCTAAGGAGAAATGGACATTCCTGGAAACACACACGGTTGCTTTTTTTCACTTAAAAATCGTCTTGGAGGTTCTTCAGCCCATAGACCTGCCATGTCCTTTTAAATGGCGATATAGTTTTCATATTGTGGATAGGCCGCACCACCACTGTTTTCTTGCCAAGTGACTTTAACATGTTTCTCGATGTTGATCATGCCAACAGAGCCACAGTGAGCACGTTCACATACGCTTCTCACGCACGGGAACAGGTGCGCTTGTCTAGACCACAGAGACTTTGGGGTGGCTGGGGCATAGAGCATAAGCATCGTTTAGAACATAAAAGATACCGTCGAATTTTCCTGAGAATGGAAGTGCTGTTTTTTCCTCCCACAATGTACAAGATCCGTATTAATCCCCGCTTAACTGTCACTTTTATCAATCTTCACTTTTCCCCCATCTGATGAATGAAATATGGTATTGTACTTTATTTTGCATTTTGCATTACTAGTCATATTAAGCATCTTTTTTTTGTATTTTATTGATCATTTGTATTTTTTCTTCCATGAATTACCCACTCATTTTTTTTTGCTCATTTTTCCATGAATTTTTTTGTCATTGACTTATGAGCTCTCTATTATATTCTGATGCTACACATTTATTAACTATGTTAAATATATTTTTCTCATAATCTATCTTTGTGCTTGTAATTTACATACCTGGACTGGAATCCTGGCACCAATACTGACTTTCTGGAAGTCTTAAATACCCCTCTGCTCTTTAGAATCCTCATCTGCAAAATGGAAGTAAGCATCTACCTTTAGGGTTGTTGATAGAATTAAATGAGATTATGACTATAAAATACTTGGCCTAGTGCCTGGCATATAATAAGTGCTCAAAAAGCAATTATTATTTATTCTAACCTTTAAAAGATTCAGTGCATGTATGAGGCAAAATGATGTCTACCTTCAACTTTTACCCATTGGTTATAGATCTATGTTCTACAAGAAAACAAAAATGACAGTCTGAAAGATCTTTTATGATGAAGAGTAGAAAAAAACATCACATCTGATTTTAGTTTATAATTTTTACAATAGGTCTATTTTATTTTCACTTCTGGCCAGTTTTGCAGAAATCAAATTGTTAGCACAGCAGGGGAAAGCCTGAATAGAGGTAAAATTCAGTCTTCATTGAAAAAACTTTTACAGCAAATTTATAAAAACATTTTTCAAAATAGCCTGGAAAAGATGCAGAGACTTCCGTCTTCTTCTTCTCCCTGTGACATTACTTACAAAATCATTGTTCTTAAAACCACCCACGTATTCTGCAGGACCAAGCGGCTCCTCTGAATGTGAAAGGTCGTTAGACTCTCTGTGTGACCATGGTCTGCAGATCACAGACCTGTTTATGAACTTGATTCCCCCCAAACCTCTGAAATAGTTGGGGCAGGAAGACCTGTTTCCTCCAGACTTCCAAATGAGGAAACAGGCTCTGAGGGCAGAGCCACCTATGAACGCCCCAGTCTGACTTGGGGTTTCCTCCTAGTCACTCCCATCCCACCACGCCTGTACCTCTATCAAACCATGTTCAAATCAGGCGTATAAGTCTCGGCCTTCTCCACTAGACACGTTCCTGTGAGCAGAAACTCTGCCTTCTGAATGTGCATCCTTACTACCTGCCCAGCATGAATGTATGGGAGGGAGGGAGGGAGGGATGTCTTACCAGCTAAGAAGTGGTGCTTAGGTCTCTATAAGCCATATCAATCACTCTTTTTTAGATTTATTTGAAAAATTCAATGTCTTAAAAGATCATATAGTATAATTGACTTCTGGGGGTGTGTATATAGAGTTTTATGAATTTTTGGACGTCAATAGATTGGTGTATTCACTGCCCAATCAAGCAACAGAACTCTTCTACCAACACACACACAAACCTCCCTCATGTTGCCCTGCATAGTCCAAACCTCCCTGGCCCCAAGCCCTCGCGACCACGGGTCTGTTCTAACCACTACCATGCCATCTTTTGAGAATGTCTTACAAAAGGAGTCATTCATTCATTCAGTATAACGGCCCTCTCGTGTTGCTGTGTACATCAGTAGATTGCTCTTTTGTTTTTTTTTTATTGCTGGTTCTATTCCTTTGTGTGGCTGTACCACAGAACATTTATCCATGCACCTACAGAAAAACAAATTCAGGTTATTTCCAGTTTAGGGCAATTGTAAGTAAAGCTGCTATGAACACTTGTGCACAGGTTTTGGCGTGGACCTGTTTTCAATTCTCTGTGGAAAATGCTCAGGAGTAATATTGCCGAGTCTTATGGTAAGTGTAGCTTACCTTTTTAAGAAATTGCCAAACTGTTTTTCAGAGTGGTTATATTAGGCATTCTCATCTTCATAGCACACAACCTTTAAAAAAGAAAACCTCTCCTTTGTTTCCTCTCTTGGGATAGGATGTGGTCCCCAGCCTTCTGTTCCCCCAACTTTCCCTCCCGGCACCCTTCAGAAAGCCAGGCGCCTCCCTATACTCCAGGGCCCAGGAGGCAAGCACCCATCGATTGGCTGCAGTACAGCGCACTGGAAGGTGCACCCTCTCCAAACCTCTCCCCCTTGGCTTTTGAAGGCCAGCACCAGTCTATCTTTCATCCTTGTTCAAAAGCAAATGGTCAGGATTGGGACCACGCTGGGCACTTATCAGTCATATTCTCCTTAGCACAAACCACATTCAGGGCTTTTCAGAGTATGGACTTGGAACTGGAAATGGAGCAACCAGGAGGGCTTGGGCCTTCGGAGGGACTTAGGGGAAGGCAGAGGGTGCCCAACCCTGTTTGTCCCGAGGCAGCTTTGCTGCCTTGCATGCTGACTCCTGGTATTGGGCCAGAGGGACTACACCCCGCCCCTTCTCATCCCTGTGCGTTTCTATCAGTTCCCTCCTCTCACGTTGCCATAATGAATGCAGCACCACTGGCTGCTTTCACCCAACCTGTCATATTGTTGTGATCAGGGCAGAGAACCAACTGGAAAGAGCTGCTTATAGGTTAATTGATTATAAAGCCCCCAGTACAATGGCACCTCACATCCGGCTTCTTTCTTTGGGTTTAATTATGCATCCCTCCTAGTTTGACACCAGGTTGGCGGTAGGGGGAGGGCAGGAAAATCCTTATATAACACAGGCTATGAGATGGAAGGTGGTCCTGCCCCCTAAAACTTTGGAAGAGGCCCCACCACCTCTTGAAATTATCTACATGTGACATTTCAAGTCTACATTCTTTATCTGTGATTTAAACATGGCCCCGGCAACAAAGAATGATGGTGTCAGGCCTCATAGCCACAGGTCACAATGGTATTTGAGTGGCTTCAATCTTGACAAACTTCACAAACACAGGGGATGGAAAGAAGAGGCTCTTTAGGCCTTTTTCTCCTTGTGAAATCTCGACACAGTGCAGATCCACATTCTTCTATCGGGCCTTCGGCCAGCCCCTGGGTGGTGTGATCCGTCAGTGAAGCCTCAAGATAGGGTTTGTCTCTCTGAAGCTGGGTGGGCCTCGCGGGCCCGGGTCTGCTGGCGCTTGCCCTGTAGGGCAGTGTTTCGGGTAGACCCACCTGCCGGTCTCCGACCCTCCTCCCTGACTGGCCTGTTGGGGTTTCCTCATTTCAAGAAGCAAACTCTTCACAGGATTCGGAGCTCAGAGCGTCCTCCACCATGGGGTCCCTGCTACACCGATGGGGCAGCCAGCATACCAGAAGCTCTTCGCACCTGCCTCCCACTGGGCCTCACTGCCTGGCCACTGGGGCGTATACACTACAGAGCAGTGAGGAGCGAGGACCAGGGTGTGGGATGAGGGTGTTCCTGGGGGTGGGGAGTCTGGTGGGGTCACAACACAAAAATCCCATTATAGGAGGGTGGGAAGAAAGGGCATGGGGCTACAGAATCTACTGCGTGCCGTTAATCCCCAGCCTTTCTGAATGATGTTGACTCTGAGAACTGGGGAAACGTCCCTGATTCTCTCTGCAGGGCCTTTTGTGCTTCAGTGAAGTTAACTGCTTACCAGGGTAAAGGTGACACTAAAATGTGTTCTCCAAACACTGATAAAGCCAGGATCAGTTCTCAATAAAGGGGCACCTAGTAAATACGTTTGGTTTTGCAGGCCATGTGTGCTCTACAGTGATTCAACTCTTCCTGGAGCATGAAGGGAGCCCAAACAATATGCAAACACGTGGGCATGGCTGTGTTCCAATAAAACTTTATTGACAAAAACAGACAGTGGACCAAGTTTGCTGACCCCTGCTCTAGGGGATGTCAGATAAGCTCCCTATTATATAAGCTCCCTATTAAGTCTGTTAGGCAAGAGAGAAATAAATGTTGATCTTGTTTAGGAAGCTGTGGTGTGGGGTCTGTTTGTCATAGCAGCCTATCCTGTCCTTGCTTGGCTCATGCCATTATTTTATTTAAAACTTGTACTTAAATGCCACCTTCTCAGAGGAAATGCCACCACCTCAGCTGAAGTAGCACCTCCCATCATCTCTAGCCCCTTGATCTGCTTAATTTTTAAATTGTACCTATTACTGTAAATATTAAATATTTTAAATAATTTTTTACTGTCTATATCTCCCAGTAAGTTCTATAATGCCAAGAAAATTTTCCATTTTAATGTTGTATTCCCACACATAGAACAGGGGTAGCCCATAGTAGGCACACGATTAATGTATGGTGGGTGAAAGATTGAAAAATGAGTAACCGTAAAGGGTCTGGATCGTTCCAAACATGAGAGGTTAAAACTAGTGTCCAAACTTTTTTCATCATCCCCCCCATCAGCCAAACTTTTAAAAAAGATTTTCTTTAATTTATTTATAAATTATGTAGGAATTTCTACAGGATATGATGAAACCCAGAAATAAAACTTCTAGACATCAATGAATTGTCTCCTGTACCCACCTTGGAGTCCAATGCATTCAGGGTGGTGGTAAGAGAAGACCCAATAAAAGTTGACCTTGGAGATGGAGAGAAAACCTAGTGCCGTCCAGCAGTGGTTTATGGAATCACCTGGAAGTTCTCTGAGAGCACTGTCTTGCCTCACATCTTTGCTGATGCTGCCTCTCGCAGCTGAATGGCTCAAGGACCCGGCTCTTCTCGACACCTGATGTAGAACCTGGGGATGACCTCAGCCATGCAAATACAAAGGCATACGCACAGATTTTCGGACCAACTGAAATGTTTTCCTACTTCTCTATAGTGGACGAGCTTGGAGTGGGGGTGGTTGGTTCTCTCCTCTAATTTTTAGATTGTCTAGAATGTACATGCTTTTTATTTTAAATAGATTAGCTCCCATTCACTTCTTAAACACAGTCCACATGCCAGGCCCTGTGCTGAGCTCATTCGAGGGGGTGAATTAAAAAAACAAGGCTTTCAAAACCTAGGAAGCACTACCTCCCTTTTAAATGAGAAAGAAGTAAAACAGGAGGAAAGCACAGATATGCAATGATCCTTGTTACTTGCAGAGCATAGAGAACATTTTACAGGGCATTGAATCTTCTAGAAACTAACCTTGGTGTCCCAAGCGCTGCAGGAGTGGTGAGCGGCTGCTCCCTTGAATGTTTACCTTGCTATTCCCCTACCCCTACTCCTGTCTTGCTGGCAACTTGCCTCTTTTGCAGGAGCAGGCTCCTCAGACGATTGAGCCTACTCTTGCTTCTGGCTGCCTTGAGAGGGGCTTTCTTTTTGATGAGCATTTTCCACACTGCATCCATGCTTCTAGATGTCTTTCATCTTTGCTTTATTAAAACTAGATGTGCTAATACCGGGTGTTACTAATATGTTTAAAAATCAGCTTGTTATTAGAATTCCTTCTCCCAGGACTCCAGCGTGAGTCACTTGGGGTCTCTGGCGTGAGTCACTGGGGGCTCCGGCATGAGTCAGTGGGGCCTCGGTCAGAGGGCAGATTGTGGAAGTGACTCTGGACTCTCAGGCTAGGCTCCAGCCCTTCTACCATGCCAATCCTCCTGGCCTGGGGTTGCATCTGCGCACTTAATTCTAGCCTGGGATGAGTGTTTTCCCAGGGGGATCCTCAGTTCTTTATGCCAACAGGGTCTTGATATGATGCCCCCCACTAGTGTTCCAGGTGCATCTGATACTCGAGTAAATGCCTGTGGGAATCTCCACAAATAAACATGAACGTACACAGGCTGGTTGAAGTATCGTAGCATGAGCTTCGCGGTCAGCAAGATCTGGCGCTGAAAGGGATTTCATCATGTGCTGTGTGTGACCTTGGCCAGGTTACTCAGTCTTCTTGAGCCTTGGGTTCCTTATCTGCATGTGACAGAGAAAAACAGAAAAGCTCTCAGATTACGAACATTTGCACTTGTCTACAGACACACAGCCCCGTGATACAACCCACCTGAAGTGAGCAAGGGCTCTTTGTCTGCTTAATCAGTTACTGTGCTTTGGATGGGTCCCGTCAAGGTGAGGAATAGAGAGGAGAGTTAAAGGAACCAAGAGAGCCAGATTACGTTATTTAAGAAAAACACGAAGGGACAGTGTGAGCCAGAAAGGAGCCGACGGGAGCCTTTTTCCTGGCTACCTACAAGGACACCGGAGCTCAGGAGCTGGGCCTTAGATGTTTCATTTTTGATCTTCCAAGAAGCAGATGTCAAGATGCAATTGGAAGTACAGATATTTACTGGGAGAAATGCCTGTAGGGTAAGAGCAAGGAACAAGGAGGAGCAGGAGGAACGTCTGTCTGACATCTGGAAGGAATGAGGGTGGGGGGAGTAGGAGGAGGGGAGTATCAGTCCACAGTGCAGCTCTGAGGAAGCCTTGGCCAGGCTGATGGGGAGCCCAGGTTAAAGATTTCCCATGAGAGGAGGTCCCTGCCAGCTAGGAATGGGCAGGCTCTGGTGGTCTCACCATCCTCACTGGCTGGGGCAGTCCAGGGAGAGGGTGTTGTAGACTCTGTGACGGATCCCAAAGGTGCACCATCTCAAGGCTGTCAGCTGCCACACTCCTCACAGCAGCTGGTCTCCTGGAGGGAGACCAGAGGGGCGTGCTCCCGCGCCTGCCCCAGACAGTCTGTAGAGATGGCTCTCCCCTATGTACCCTTGACTGCTTTGGATGCATTAGTGTTCTATCGCTGCTGCGATGTTATTGCAGACCCATGGGCTTCAAACAACCCAAATTCTTTATCTTGCAGTTCTGGAGGTCAGAAGTCTGACATGGCTGAAGGCAAATATTGCAGGGCCGTGCTTCTTTCTGGAGGCTCTAGGAGGGAATCTGTTTCTTTGTTTCTTTGTCTTTCTTGGGCTCGGGAGGCTCATGGCTCCCTTCCCCCATCTTCAAAGTCAGTAGGTGGTCCTTCTTACATCCCCTCACTAACGTTTCTTCTGTAGTCACGCCTCCCTCCCTCTCGCCTCTCTTCTGCCTCCTTCGTCCACTTTTAAGGGCCCTTGTGATTACATTGGGCCCACCTGGATAAGTCAGGCTCATTTCTATTGCAAGGATCTTGACCTAGTCACAGCTGCCAAATCCTGTTTGCTGTATAAAGTAGCATGTTCATGGGTTCCAGGAATGAGGACACGGACACCTTTGGGGAGCCGTAGTTTGCCTATCATGGTGGCTGTGATTATTGTCCCATCAGTGACGCATTCCACAGAGCCAGCTGTGGATAGAGAGGGAAGCAGGGTAATCGTGAGGCAGAGAGGTGAGCTCCAAAGTCGGCGTTTTACCAACAATTACATAGAAAGTTAATGAGAGAAAAATCTCACAAGCCACATCCTGAAGATGTCTTCTGCTAGCAAGAAAGGGAAGGGCTTGATCGATTTGAGGACAGAGGTAGCTATAACGATATTCCTCCTGCGGAAAAAGAAAACCAAATGTAACAAGTGTGGGGCGGTTTTTGTCTGAAGTTAGGTTTTTTTTGTTATTTGTTTTTGTTCAACAGCCTCTTCTCACATAAATACCACTCACGTAGTGAGTGTGAAAAGGGTTTAATTCATGTGCTTAAGAGCAGTAATTTAATTCTGCGAGGAAATTTGTTGAGAGTAAGGGTTATGGTACTACCTTCATCAACATTCAAAGCATTATCAACATCACAGAGTTTGTAATGGAATAAAAATCTGTCACTGTAATAAACGTAGGGAGGTCTTTTGCCACGGCTCTCATCTTACTCAACGTCAAGGAGCACGCTTGGAGAAAAGATGCTGTGGATATAATAAATGCAGAAAAGCTTTTTTAGCCAATGCTCGGTATTTACTGTGTCAGAGCATTCAGACTGTGGATGAAGCCTACCCATGTAATGAGTACAGGGCCTTTAGCTAACGCTCAGTCCTTACCAGGTACCAAAGAATTAATAGCAAACATAGGTCCTAGGAAGAGAACGACTGTGAGGGGTCAGGCCTGCAGCCATGACTCCAGCCTTGCTAAAGTGGGAGAGTTCGTAGGAGAGGGAAGCCCTATGGATGGGGCGGTTGGGGGAAGCCCTTCAGGCAGAGCTCAGACAACTATCAACATCACAAAATCCACACGGGAGAAAAAGCCCCTGGAAATAATGAGTGTAGAGAAGCCTTTAATAGACATTGGCACTTCAAACACGGAATAAATCCTGTAAATACAGAGAATGTGGGAATGCCTTCAGCCAGTATTACTTATCCTTACTCATCTCAGAGAATTCATAGAGGCTACCGAAAACAGGACTTATCTTCGTTATAAATGTCACTGATTAAATGTCAGAAAATTTACAGCATTGGGAAAGCTCCGAATTTGGCAATGGCTTTTGTGGTAGCTCAAATTTACTGACAAGCAGAAAATTGTTACTGAGCGGGGATCCAGGTCATGGAGCAAGTGAGTGCATCTGAACGCAGAGAGGGGAGCAGGAGAAATGTGAAGAAATCCATTTATCCGTGCAAATGCATAGTTTCCAGGACCAGCACACAGAAAGCATGGGTGGATCAAGCCTAGCAGGGAGGGATCTGGAGGATTTTTGTCCTTTGTCAATGGACTGTGGTTAAACACAGGCCTCCATTCCTACTGCAACAAGCAGAGAGCCAACTGCTGTGTTACAGGGAACACTTATTACATTTATTTTTGAAGGGCTTGTCTTTTAATAATGTTTATGATAGGAACCATAAATGAGTTCATTTTTAATGGATAAAGTTATGAATCTGTTGTAAATGGCCCCGAGGAGACACTGAAAAACGAATTGCTCTCCAATCAGAAATTCCCAGATGAGAGTGGGCCGGGTACCAGCGCGGATCCTCGCTTTCAGAAGGTGGGAGCGCACAGGAAGCCGCGGGGGGGGGGGGGGGGAACCTGGAAGAGCCCTGGGTTTCAGAGTGGGTGGTCGTGGAGCCACGGTGGTGATGAGGCTCGACTCCGGGGAGGAAAAACAAGCACAAGGGTCAAACGGGGATTTGTGGAATTTGAGGAAAATGTTTCCTTTAGCGTCAGAAACTGAGCGGGGAAGCGAGCACGACCCAGGCATTTAGGAAGAAACAGGGCCCACGCCCCACTACCTCCCCCACCCCCCACCCGCGGGAAGAGGCCAGCAGGACTTGCAGCTAATCCACGCTGAACATAGGGATGTGGGATCATGTCATTGTTTCCCTGGAAACCAACCTAATATATTGTATAAATAAAAGTATTTTTGGGGGAAAAAGAAAAACATATTGGACTACCAGAGGGAGAGAAGATGTGAGAACAGAGAGAGAGGGCTGGGGGAAGGTGGGGGGAGCTGAGAGGGTCACGGGGAGAAGACAGGAGCCGGGCGGCTCCGGGGCGAGGGAGCTCTGAGTTCTGCAAGCAGGGTCTGGGGGGCTGCGCCATGCGGTTTCTTCTTCACCATCTGGGGGGTCCCCACCCTGCTCCACCACAGGGCAACCTTCAGATTGCTGCTGCTTCCATTGCTGTCAGGTCAGATTTGTGCTTCCTCGAAGGTGGTCTTGTTTTATCTGGGTTGTGTGCAAAATGGCGAGTCGCCTCTGCTTTTTAATACAAGGAATACATAAAGCGATTGAAATGGAATTGTGTGCCACACCGCATCCTGAGCACCTAATATGTCCCTGTCGCTATTCTACGTGGAAGGAACGAAGTCATCTACAGGACAGATAAGGTCCTGGCCCTGTGGATCTTAACAAGTGGCTTTCTTATCTTCCTTTTCTCAGTCTCCCGGGGGGCACTTAGATAATTTGACCAAAAGGGAACTTTTGATTTCCTTGCAATCCTGATTTCACACCTGTGTAGTTGAGGAATCCCCTTTATTGATGTGATGTTGGTTAGTTATGCCAATAATAATCTTTGATAATATTTGTTTTTTTGTACTTTTAGTTCTTATGTGTGAATGTATTGAATCCTTACATCATACAGGTCAAGTAAATGTCTGTGTTGGCCCCATTCTAAAGATAAGGAAAATACAGCACAGAAATCTTGGAGGCACTTAACAAGGCTTTGGCAGGGGTGAGATTTAAACCAGATGTTAGTCTGCAAAGCTGGTACTCCACGGAGGCCCCGGAGGCCCCGTTCTCCCTCTGGAGGGAAAAGGCCCATTCCCTCCAGAGAAATAAGCGTTATCTAATGACCCTGCCCACGCAGCTCTTACCAAGTTAAATGTTGGACAAATGTTTGCTTTTCATAAAAACAAACCTTAATGCCTTTATCTTTCCAAATGTGTGTAGTGCCGACTCAAGGCCAGCCAGAGAGCCAGGGAACAGAAACAGGCCGAGTGAGCCTGTATTTACACTTGGAGAAGGGAGCTCAGCATTTTTCTTGTCTACAGAAGAATGCTAACATCTGTCTTTGGAGGTCCTTTTGGGTTCCCGCTGCTGTTGGCTACTGCTGTTCCCAATCCCTGGCTGCCAAAACTGAGCGCTTCATCCTCAAGATGCTCAGGCGTGCCTTGCTCCCAGGTCCAGACAGAGTTCAGGGATCATCCTTCAGCTCACTGCTATGGTCCTCCTTTCTTTTTAAATCGTGGCCGAGGTTCACGTTCTCTGCTGCCATATGCATTTCTCTTGTGAATGACATCACTTTTTATGAATTCATTTCTGCCTACGCTTTTTCTTTGCTCATTTAGTTTTTTCTTTCTATTACTTAAGGTCAATAATGATATTCATATCCTACGTTGGAATCGTGCTCTCTAAATTACAAATGCCTTTGTTTACATTAAATTAATCCTCTCGATAGTTTTCGTGAGATGGGTATTTTCCACCCATTATACAGATGAGAAAACTGAGACTCAGGTGTTTTTGGTGGTCTGTCCCATGTGATTATAGGATGTTTATTGTTCACACAGCATCCGTTCCCCTTTTTCTAATTACCATCTCAGTTTTTACTGGAGTCAACTTCCCACATCTCAGGGTGTAAAGTCCTTGAGAAACTGAGTCTCACAATGGTTCCCCTGTTAGAGTCATATACCACCCGAAACACTGCAGATTGGTCAGGGACCTCCTCAGAGCCCACCCAAGCTCATCCTGAGAGTGAAGAGCCTCTTTTTACTATACGTGAAGCTTGACAAGGGGCCCCAGGAAAAAAGAGGTGACTGAAAATGGAGGTGACCCAGAAGAATGAAGAGCTGAAGACAGTGAGCTTCTTTATAACTTGGATCTAGCTGGAAGTTTCAGTTGAGAGAGAAAAGACATCCCCCTTCTAACTCACACCGGGTGAGCTAGGTTGCTGTGGCACAGGGGATGTGACCCAGATCACCTGATTCCATGACCAGTGTGTGTGCCCAGCTCAGAGACCTCTGCAAAGGGCAGGCAGTCCCCCCCCATCTGAGAGTGACAGGAAAGCCTAAAGGGCCACTTTATTTTGATGCTGTCCTTTCCCCTGCCCCTCAGAACTAGGTTTATCTCAGCGACTGCATTTCTACCTAAGGAGCAGCTCCAGTGCCCTCCCAGTGATAAAAACAGTGAAAAATGTCCAGCCTGTAAGCCTAAGGTCATCCTTTTTTTTCCTTTTGAGTAGAAGAGTGGCCTTTTCTCATTTTCTGAGAGTTTCCTTTATCTTTCTGAAGAACTAAGAAATAATAGCTAATGGCTTTGCAGTAACAGCCCCCTACCCCCTGCGTACCTTAGAATAAATGCCATCCGGCTTTGCTGATTGGCGCATGTTCAGCTTCTAAGTAATCTCAGTCACTCTGTTTGCTGGGGGGAGAGAGAGATTAAAGAGAAAACAGTAAAAGCTGCCGACCGCAATGACAGTAGTTTTTTCATTTTGTTTTGCTTTCCCCTGATTTTTGCTACAAGATGAATGCGTACTTGCTGCAAAAACGTCAAGTAAAGAACATAAAATGAAAAACAATGCTCCCGGCCTCCATTAAGCCACCCTTCCCCGTCCAGCTCTTCAGAAATAATTACTGTTAACAAATGGTACTTGAATCTTTCCAGATAATTTTTATGCGTTTCAAACATTCTTTGAAAAAAAAAAAAAAAGAAAAGTACATAAAGGTATAAAACAAGGTTTCCTTTTGCCATTCTCCATTTTCACAGCCTCAGCGTGGTGGCGGACTGTCCCACATTGCCCTGGGACAGGTTTGCCTCCCAGACCAGTGCGGATAGTTCTGTTTCATTCTTTACAAAAGCTACATAGCACTTCATAGTCTCTGTATGCCATATGTATTTAATCATTCTCCAGTTGAGAAACACTTAAATTGTATCTATTTTCTGTGATTATAGATAATAAGGCAAAAAAAAAAACCCCAAAACCCACACACCCACACACACGTATATTTACACAGTGGTACAAGTATTTCTGAAAGTTTAATTCCTAAAAGTGGAATTTATGTGTCATATATTAAACACATGTATATTTTTCGATAGATATTGTCAAATAATGCTCCAAAAAATCTTTGTTGGTGTCTGTTGCCATCAAAGTAAACGGAAGTTTCTGCTTCTCCACATGCTTGCCAACGCTGGAGGAAATCAACATTTAGCATTTGTGCCAGGCGACAGGTGGAAAATGAAATCTTGTCACTCTTTTAAACCTGCTTCTTTAACTAATAGCAGGAGTATACTCCTTTATAGTGTTTATAGCCATAATATATCTTCAGTGAAATTCCTTTATACTATAGATCATTTGACCATATTTCCAGTGGGTTGTTGGACTTTTCTTATTGATTCCGTAGGAAGTCTTTGTATTAGGATCCAAATAAACTCATTTCACCCTAATTTGCCAAATAGAAAATTTCCCCCTCTTTTTTTTTGTCAGTTTTTCCTAACATAGTGGCCTTCTCAGTTTCATTCCATCATTAGGAAAATCTACCTCAATCAATAACTGATTTTTCTCCAATATATAGTTATCACTTTTTAGTTTAATCTATGTCGTGTGAAGGAAGAACTCAATTTTAATTTAATGTGCCGGTCACCAATTATCCCCAAACACTCTAGTGAATAGCAGTTCAGCCTTTTTCTGCTGATTTTGAAATGCCACCTTTATCATGGTTTCCTAAACCCATCTTCATTTAATCTCTGGATTCGTTATTCTGTTCCAGCAGCAACGTATTTGTGTATTCTGAGCTAGCCTTGTGGAACATCTCTGCTTGAAGCGATCTTTTATACGTACTGTGTAGTTGAAAGCACAGGCTCTGAAATCAGACTACCTGGGTTCAAATTCTGGCTATACCACTTACTAGCTGTGTGACTTGGGGCAAGGTACTAAATCTTTCCTGACCTCGCTTTCCTCCAGCACCTGCACAATGACAAGGAAAAGTTCCTTTCATGATCCAAATTTTTATTTGCTAGTCCCAACAGCTCAGGAACACAATTCTGTAATTGCCATTAGGATGATTGCTTGGCACAAGATGGGGAGGGTTAAGACATCTTCATGCTGGCTTTGTTGAAGGAAAAAAAATTAGAGTGGTGACTCAGAATGTAAAAATCATATTAGTTTAAATGATATGAATAGCAGTCTAGGCAAGAGCACAATTATCTGCAGGTGGAATCAGGAAACAGAGACGCACGGTCACAGCCCAGAACGAGGTCTGTGGTTGTCTGCTTTCCTTCCTTTTCCAGACAATTCCACTGACAGTTGATCAATCAAACACAGAAAACAGCCCCAGTGTATTTAAGAAAATAAGATGGTATCTTGGTCTGTTTGGGCTCCTGTAACAGAATACTATACACTGGGTGGCTTGGAAACAACAGCAATTTATTTCTTACCCTTCTGAAGGCTGCGGAGTCCAAGATCAAGGAAATGGCAGACTCTGTGTCTGGCGAGGGCCCACTTCCTCGTCCTTAAACAGCGGTCTTCCCCCCATGTCCTCACGTGGTGGAAGGGGTGGGGAGCTCCCTGAGACCTCCTTTACAAGCTCACTAATCCCACTCATGAAGGCGGCTTCCTCGTGACCTAACCACCTCTCACAGGGGCCATCTCTTAAATGCTGGGGATTAGGATTTCAACATCTGGCTCTCGAAGATCACATTCAGCCTATAGCAGATGCCACTTCAACCTAGTCAAGGTAAAATAGATCATTATTATATACAACAATTTATACAGAAGCAAGTGGTTATCTATTTGAAAAAGGTTAAGTTCTATTCTCACCTCACAGCATACTTGAGTTAGTCATTGTTCTTGGTAGCAGACAAGAAACACTTCTCTGGCAGGCTTAAGCGGAAAAAGAAATGATTAAATTATTAAAGGATATTAAGTGACCCTGAGACTCTCTAAGCAGGCCAGGAGTGAGGCCAAACTACAGTACAGGCCAGCTCTGCCGTAGACCCTACTGCTGCCCTGCCGAGTACCAGCCTCCACACCTCACTGCCGTGGCCAGGAGAAAGCTGGTCCAGCCAGAACCCTGCCTTCAGTGGCTCTGAGATCTGGATGCCCGCGCCACTCGCTCCCCACATGTGCTTATCACTGGTGTATACACTGAGATTTTCCATTGATTTGTGGGGCCTTGATCCTGTGCCCCATTTTCAAAGGCAGCTGGAACACTGAGTTTCTAGCTTCTATCAAGAGGGAAGTCCAAGTTTAAAGGTGGGAACACCCCCCCCCCCATCACACATGCAGGATGTGTCCAAGTTGATGGTCGGCCAACAATGTCATAAATGTTTACTACAATATGGTAAAAAAAATTCTAGGAATTAAGGAGTTAACTATAAAAATGGGAACCCTTAAAGAACTGGAAGCAGATAAAAGTGAATATTGAACTGATCTTGGGAAGAGGAAGGATTTTCTGAGCATAAAGGCAAGAGAAGTCACAAAAAAAACAGATCGATAAGTTCAACTGCCTAAAAATTCAATCATGTTCACATCAAGGAAACCGCGAACAATCCCACAGATCAGCCCGGTGGTAGTGTTTTCCACCTTTAAAGTATCCACATGCACATGGGCAAAGTCAACTGAATGAAATATGTTTGGGGGGTCTTCAGAGATCAAACAGCCTGAGTCTGAACGAAAGTATCCCAGTCCTCTCAGAATTGCCTGCTTGCCAGCTCTGTTCTGCTCCAGACGATTATTTATATTTCTAAGGAAGAGGCTTTTGTTTTCCCCAGTCTCTTAAAAATTGCTCTTACATATTCGGGAAGTTTAATTATTTTTATTGTCCAAATTACTTTCTGTCTTTTAGAGGAATTTAAGTTAATCCATGTCTATCCTTATGAGAACCTTTTAATTAGAAAGAAGAATGACTTGGGTCACAGTGTAGCTCGTCCCTCCAGTTCCCTCAGCTCTGTGCACCAGGTTATTGCTGAAGGTTTTATTGCTGAAGTGGAGGCCCACATGGACGGTAGAAAGAGTCCTATTTGTTCCTTTTTGTTACTGCCACTGGAGAAGGTTCGGACTTGGCTCCCATGGCTAGCTAGGGCCTGACGATTGCTTTTTTACCAGCAACATAAAATATATTGCTTTTTGATTTACTGTCAGATTTAAAATGTGTCATTCAGATGATAATAAACAATCTGCAAAGAAAATGAAAAAAGGAAGAGGAGCAATTTAGGATCTCGGCACAGACATGTGCTGATGCTCTGAGGCCGAGAGCAATGCAGATGTAGGGGCATGCCCCCCTCTCTGGCCCACTCTGAGGTGGGGGAAGCAATAGCTCACAGATGGGGAGGAGATAAAGAAGGGTCATCTGATCAATGGGAGCTTAATTATTTTGAAGTTTGTAATCTAAGATTAAACCAAAGAGGGGACTTGTATACAGGTATAAAAATTAGGGTCTATTTCTAGCCAGAACTTCCCACCCTTTGCATTCCTACCCCTGTAACCCTACCAGTGTCCCCATTTCATTGCAAGGAACAGGAAAAGTCAGAAAACGTCATTCTGGCACTTATATGTCAAGTATTTCTAATAGGTAACAAAAAATAACTTTGCTATTGACAACCCTTTTTAAGATGTTGGATGTGGTGGATTAAAGATGGTGCAAATTCTTTGCCCCTCCTCCTCTTGATCTGAGCCAGCTTTGGTTTTGACCAATAGAAAGTGGTGGTCATTTTCACTGCAGAACTTCGAAGGATGCCTTAAGAGAGCTGCAGCTTCTGCTTCCAAGTACTTGGAATGCTCCCTCTTGGAACCCAATTGTCATACTGTGAGAAGCCCAAGCAAGTGGAAGAGGCCACATGGAGGACAACTGGGTTCATCTAGTTCAGCCCTCAGCAGAGAGCCAGCACCAGCTGCCCGCCATGCGAGCACACCACCTTGGATATCGCAGCCTCCCGATGACTGTCACACCAGCTGATACCATGTGGAGCTGAGGAGCCACCAGGCTCAGCCCAGCCTACCATGAAAAAGGTGATAAGTGCTTCTGTTAATGTTAAGCTAATAAGTTTGGGGGTGGTTTTTTAATGCAGCAATAAAAAAAAAACAAAATAATGGGCCATGATAAAAACAACACAAACCAAAACTGGACCCTTTGCTGAGCAGTGGGTCAAGTTTGCATGTGTTAGTGTAGAATTCATGGAGGGCTGACAGCCAAAGTCAGATGAAGTAAAACTTTGATGGAGTTGCTTGGGGTAAAAGATCCTGGAGGGGAGGGAGTCTAAAAGCTGAGAATGTATGAAGAGAAAAGGGAAGGGAAAGATAGATGATGATAGATAATTGATAGATGATAGATACATGATAGATAGATAGATAGATAGATAGATAGATAGATAGATAGATAGATAAAGGAAGAGAGAAAGAAAGAAACTCAAACCACCACTTCCCCTACCCATCCTCTCTTGTGGCTGGTTAGCAGCAAAGGGAGTTGGGGAAAGAAACACTAAGTCGTTTGCTATGGTGGGTGATAGGTAAAGCTCCTCTTCATTGCCCCTACACAGTCTCCAGTAAAGTCTACGTTACTTACAAATGCTCCTGTGCAAGTGTATTCTTTGGGGAAAACTAAAAAGCCATCTGAGGTCTGCATGTGAGTGGGGGAGCAATCAGACACAGTGGCCGCCCGCAGGTACTCAGCAGTCAGAAGACGAGAAGGCATAGCATTGGTCACAGGCACTGCACAGCATCTCATCTCATCTGCACCTCTGGGAGGTGTCACTGAACCTACTGGCAGGTGAGCTCATTGAAGCTTGGAGATGGGAAGCAGTTCTGAAAGTCGTGCAGCACCAAAGCGGCAGCAGTAAGGCTCCCACCCCCTCCCTCCAACACCATGGCTTGAATTCTTTCCACTTCCCCTTGCTTTCTGTGCCTCTTCTCAGTTTTCACTGTCCAGGTAAGCAACCTTCAAGAATTAAACAAGGATTTAGTAGGCTTTTTATACCTTGTTTCGCAAGTCTTTTATTCTCTATAAATGCAATGCCCAAATAGCACTTAAATGCTACTTGAGAGGCTATTATTAACCTAATGGATGCACGAATAGATACTGAGGTCAGATTACCTTGGTTCAAAGCTTAGTCATTTACTGATTTTGTAATGTTGGGCAAGTTCCTTGACAGCTCCGTGCCTCTGTTTTCTCATCTGTAAAACAGGGATGATGTTTTCTACCACTTGAGTTGGTTCGGAACTTATCAATGAGTTAACCTAAAGTTCTTCGGCAGTACCTAGCACATATCAAGTACTACACAACTCTTAGCTACTGTGATTATGTTGCCCTCACTGTTTCAGTGCCTTTCAGAAGATGGGAAATTCTTTTTTTTTTTTCCCAGTTATTTTGGGTTTTGTTACCCTCTCCTTGAAGTGAGCCTGCACTGCCTACTCCCTGAAGTGGCCAGGTTGTCACCTGGAAGTGGAGAGGGAACTTTGTCCCAACATGCCAACTGTAGTTCACTTAAAATTTTTTTCTTTATTTGTGATAAAAAGAAATACGCTCTTCTGTAATTTAAGGAGACAAATATATATCAGAAGAGCAAACAAACAAGCTTGCTAAACAGGGACTATTAACTGGGGATTTCTGGATGACACTAAGTCTCCTTCACGAAAAGAAAACATCAGTGACTTTCGTTGGCAAACTTGATCTGTTTCCGTGTGGAAAAAAAATAGCATTACAATATCATACCAAAGGTTTCAGGTGCAATTTAGGGATTTGTCTCTAGGATTCCCCCATAAGAGGAAATGTACAGAAAAAAGTTTGGGAGGACTATTTATCAAAATATTAATGGTGAGAAATTGGAAGCTTTCTGACTAAGATCATGTCCAAGGCAAGGATGTCACCTTTCACTACTCTTTTTCAACGCTCTGCTGGAAGTTCTAGCCAATACAATAAGACACAAAAATGAAATACATGGTATACAGTTTGAGAATGAAGAAATAAAACTATCTTTGTTCACAGATGACATGGTCATCTGTATATAAAATATAAAAAATTTGACAAAAAACTCCTGGAACTAATAAGCAATTATAGCAAGGTCACGGGATACGAGGTTAATGTATAAAATATATAAAAATATATTGTTTTTCTATGTAACAACAACAAGCAAGTGAAACTTGAAATTAAAGATACAATGCCATTTATATTAGCACCCTCTAAAACTAATTTAAATTTAAGCATAAATCTAACAAAATATGTACAAAATCTGTGTGAGGAAAACTAAAAAACTCTGATAAGTAAAATCAAATCAGAACTAAATAGAGATAAATTCCATCTTTGTGGATAGGAAGACTAAATATTGTCCAGATGTGAGTGAGTTATTTCCTACTTAGTCTACAGATTCAATGCCATCTAAATCAAAATCCCAGCAAGTTGTTTTGTGGATATCAACAGATTGGTTCTAAAGTTTATGTGGAGAAGCCAAAGTCCCAGAATAACCAACACAATATTGAAGGCGAAGAACAAACTTGGAGGACTGATACTACCTGACTTCAAGACTTACTATAAGCTACAATAATCAAGACAGTATGGCACTGGGATCAATGAGACAAGACAAAGAGATCAATGGAATTGGAAGGGCGATTCCAAAAACAGACCCTCATATATAGCCAACAGATCTTTGACAAAATGGATCACAGACATAAATATAAAACACAAAGCTGTAAAATCACTAAAATATAGCATAGGAGATAAATCTCAACAAATGTAGGTATCGTGATGTCTGTTTAGCTACAACACCAAAGACGTGACCCATGAAAGAAGCACTTGATAAACTAGACCTCATTAAAATTAAAAACTTGTGCTCTGCGGAAGACAATATCAAGAGAATGAGAAGACAATCCACAGACTGAGAGAAAATATTTCCAAAAGACACAGCTGATAAAGGACTGATACCAAAATATACAAAGAGCTCTTAAAACTAAACAATAAGAAAACAACCCAATTAAAACACGGGTCAAAGACCTTGATAGACACATCACCAAAGAAGATATAAAGGTGGCAAATACACAAATGAAAAGATGCTGTAGATCATGTGGCATCAGGGAAATGCAGATTAAAACCATATTGAGATACCACTACACATCTATTAAAATGACCAAAATCTAGAATACCAACAACACCAAATGCTGACAAGGATGTGGAGTAATAGGCACTCCCATGCATTGCTAGTGGAAGTGCAAGATGAAACAACCTCTTAGGAAAACCGTTTGGTAGTTTCTCACAAAACTAAACATCCTCAATACAAGATACAGATGATGGATTATAGAATTGTGCACCTTAAACCTATATAATTTTATTAATCAATGTAACCCCAATAAATTTAAAAAATTCTCTTACCACCCAATCAAGCAATCACACTCCTTGGTATTTACCCAAAGGCACTGAAAACTTAGTGTCCACCCAAAAACCTACAGGTAGATGTTCATAGCAACTTTATTCTTAATCCTCAAAACTTGAAAGCAACCGAGATATCTTTCGGTAGGTAAATGGATAAATTATGGTACATCCAGACAATGGAATATTATTCAATACTAACAAGAAATGTGCTACTGGGTCACAGAAAGGCATGGAGGATACTTAAATGCATACTACTAAATGAAGGAAGTCAACCTGAAAGGTTACATACTGCATGATTTCAACCACATGGCATCTGGAAAAGGCACAGCTATGGAGGCAGGAAAAGGTCAGTGGTTGCCAGGAGGTGGTTTGGGGGCAGGGAGTGAATAGACAGAGCACAGAGGATTTTTAGGGCAGTGGAAATACGCTGTATGATATTATAAAGATGGATCTATGTCCAAATCTATAGACTGTACAATACCAAGAGTGAAACCTGAGGTAAACTGTGGACTTTGGGTGATTCTGATGTGTTAGTGGAGATTCGCCCTCGGCAAGCGAGGCTGACAGTGGGGGAGGCTGTGCGTGGGTGGGGCAGGGGTGTGTGGACACCTCTGCCTTCCTCTCGGCTTTGCTGAGAACTAAAACTGCTCTAAAAAAGTCTTAAATAATTAACAGTGGCCATCTCTTGTTGATGAGATTTCAGTAAGGTTAACTTTTTTTCATTGTACTTTTTTTGATATTTAAAATTTTATCTTTTTAAATATCAAATATTTTGATATTAAAAAAATTGTCAATAGAAAAAGGAAAGCCATTACAAAGAGAAAAATAGCTCAGAACTCATTATTAACGTGGGATTTATGGATTCACCAGGAAGTCTCAATTCCATGACCATACTTTGCTCTGTTCCCAGCCCAACCCAGCTGTCCTTAGTTGACAGAAAGAACACAGACTCCTGGCCCTAAATCATCAGTGGTCTCTCCACTGATGATGTTTCTTCCTCTTTCCTTGAGGAAAAGGACACCAAGTTTGCTAGTCTTTTCCCAACCGTTTCATCTTGTTAATACCTTCAATTGGCAAACCTGCCAATTGTGAAAGAAATTACACTTCACTGACCTCCATCAAAGCAGGTCTACTGCATTCTGCAACAGACATTGGGAGAGTCAGAAACAAAAGCTTACCAGATCCCTTGCATCTGAGAAAGGACTAAACAAGGCAAAGTGGGATCCTGATGGCCTCTAGCAATGCCCACATCACGACAGTAGTGACTGCAAAGCTTAGCCAGGGGTAGGCTTTCGTTTCTGTTTTCATGAAACATCAGGACCAGAATGCTCCATTGCTAATTGTTCTGTCTTAATAATAATACTTCTAATTATTATATCATTAAGAATAACAAAATGACCACATTGGTATATTATTATTATTGCTATTATTACAGTTGATTCTTATTATGTGTAGTAATGCTCTATAGAGTCGCCAAAAATGTCATATTAGTTGATGCTGAACCATTGCTCCTAGGAGAAGTATAAGGCTAGGTACCTGCAAGCCATGTTTACAACGTGTTTCTCAGCCGAGCATTGCATACCTTATTTCACCTGTTTCTGTTTAAAAACACCTTTGTTAGCATGTTGTTGATTCATTAACATTTCACTCGCGGCCAACAGCATAGCACTGGAACTTAAGCCTGAAGGAAGCTGATCAACTTGTATCTCCTCTTCAGGGCATGGCACAGCCTTCTGGCACTTGGGAACACTAGACAGCACTTCAGCATTACACCTGGGGACTGTTTTACACAGAGCAGTCACCAACAAAAGGCACAAAAATGCAACAAATCTGGCACTAAATAGAATGCAAAGAGGAGACTTGTTTATGGTTTGAGAGCTGAAACGAAAGGCAGAGCATTGTCTCCTTCGACCTCAGCTGGGAGCTGTGTTGAGTTCCTAATTTAAAGGGACAAATACATAGCAGAAGAGCAAGTTCACGTGCTTTCTAGAAAAGAAACCCTTTGTCTTATTTCTCAATTATTTCAGACCTGACTGGGCCCTGGCAGGCACCCCAACATGTGGTAGAAGCTTGAGCAAGGCCCCTGGGATCTGAGACAGCTGAAATTCTCATCTCTGACTCCTGAAATGATCTGGGCTCCCCCTTTTTCAAACACATCCAGTTTCCCAGTACTAGGAGATGCTTTATACAGCAAACCGCGAGACACCCTGCAGGTTACAGAAACCCTTCAGGCAGGGCTTGTGGTTTGTTGTATTAACTGCATATGCTAGGGGTTGACAACATACCAAGACCACCCGTGTCACTGTCCTCGTGTGCGCAGACTCACCAGGGCTCCCTGGTTATGTCAGGACTGCATGTTATCCAAACCCGAACAGAAACCCGATTGCCTATTACAAGCCAGATATGTTCTTTCTTTGTTTTGTTTCAGAGCATGTTATCAGTCTTCCCGGCGCATTCCATATTCAGAAAAGAGCTTCCCAGTGAGCAGGAGGTAGCTTTTGCAATTTAGAAATGTTTATTTGGGTGCTGCTGACATGAAGTAAAATCTAAAGTTCACCTTAAACAAGTGGCACACCGCCTACCAAAGAAGAGCATCCAACCCAGAGGACTGTGAACGGCAAAGTTCAGGTTAGCTTTCTAGCAAATTCGTCCTCTTGTTAGGGTCCCCCTTCAGAGCCACTTGTTAATTACAAATATAAACTAAAACCTTTATTTCTTTATTCACAGTTTAGAAGTTGTTTGCACTTTCTCTGCACAGCTCTGTTGGAAACTGGAACATTTCATCTGTCTGAGCACTGACCTAGATGCTCTCACAGGTAACGGTATGACCTTCACAACGACTCTGTGAATTGCCTATCATTGCTCCATTTTACTGGTAAAGAAACCGAGGTTTGAACCTGTAATGTAATTGTCCCACAGCAGCTCAGTTAATGATAGGAGAACTGAAGGAAAATCAAAGTTTCTTTTTTTTTTTTAATCCTCGTCCAAGGACATTTTTTTATTTTTTATTTTTAGAGAGAGAGGGTTAGGATTAGAGGAAGAAAGAGAGAGAAATATCAGTGTGAGAGAGAGACATCAGTCGGCTGCCTCTGTTCGCCCCTGGAGGGGGATCGTATATCCTGGGACTGGGGACTGAACCTGCAACCTAGGCCTGTTCCCCCACCAGGAATCAAACACAGCCTTTTGGTAACAGGATGGTGCTCCAATCAGTTGAACCACACCAGCCAGGGCTCAAGGTTTCTAAGACCAGAAGTAGGCTAAAAAAATTTTTTTGACCCAAGATCAAAAGGACAAATTTGATTACATTGAACAAATACACAAAACAGCAAAGAGTTTTTGCATGGCAAAAATACCATAAGCAAAACAATATGTCAAGAACTGCCACTTTCCAGAATGAGGTACTTAGACCATCTAAGCAGGACTTGTGAAAGAAACGTTAAAACCCACGTGGTGGCCCCCAAATGAATAATCTGAAGAGGGCGTTGAGGAGAGAGAGTTGCATGTGCCTTGTGTCTGTGTTCTTTGATGAGTCTGGGGAGAAGAACAGTGCTTTCCCACCTGAAGCCAAATTCTGCAGGTTACAGGAGAGCTTTTCCCGTGTCCGTTCGAGTTGAAGTAGCACTGGGATTTGACCCACTTATGAAAAATTCTACAGGCAGGTTACTGGGCGATGCAGCCTCAGCTGGCTGAGTGGGAGCAAATGTAGTTCCCGGAGTGGGCACAGATGTGTCCTGCAGGACCCACCGGTGACAGATTGGAAGGATTCGACTTGGAGGTCTACTGGGCTCCGTCCAAGAGAATTTTTCTGGAGGGGTAATGTGACCACAGCAGAGGGAGGGAACAGCAGGTACCCCAGGCTTAGCAGGATGTTCAGCAGCCAATGAGAGGGGAGATCCTCCACAGTAAGGAAGCTGCCATCTGCTGGGGCATCTCCGGGGAATCCCGGAAAGCATCCCACAAACAAAGAATCCTCATGGGGAATCTCCGTGCAGTGGATGCAGTGCTACGCATTCCAATTCCTGGGTGTATAGAGCATGCTTCCCAGCTGCCCTTGTGGTTCGGTGGCATCATGTGACTGAGTGACAGCCAATGGAGTGTGGGCAGGAGCGGTATGATAGACACCTTCCCAAGTCAAGTGCACCCCAGGGATCCTCTGCTTTTTCTCTTTCCCACCCACAGCGAGCAGGATGAGGCTCTGGAAAGTGGAGAAGCCACAGACTGGAAGAAGGGGGCTTTGAATAACCTGCGGTCAGAGCGCTTCCCAACCCGGCCCAAGTGCTGATTCATGCTGCCTGTGACGTGGGTGAGAGGTAAATGTCCCTATTAAGTCACTCAGATTTGGAATGGTTTGTTATTACAGTTGGTGTAAATCTAACTAGTACACATCGACACATAAGGACACCATCATCAGATTGTGTCAATGGCAAAAACTATGGCTTTTTCTGACCCTAACCTCTCTACCCTCCCCTTAACCCCAGCCCTCCAACCTTGGAGAAACCAGACACTGACTCCGTGTGGGACTGAAGGGGAGGGCCAGAAGGAAAGGGGAGGAGCCAGAAGGAAAAGGAAGCAGCCAGTCCTTCCCCCATGGCAGACTCCCAACCTGTGGTTGTGGGGAGGGACATTCCTAAATAGGTTGAAAATACGACAATTTTAATATTGTCCTGGGCTGGATATTCAGGCTAATACAATAGGGCCAATTTTGTAATTAAAATTACCAAAGGCATTTTTATTCTCTTCTTTTATGGGAAATAAAATATGAGAATAGCTTGCGATTTCATCCCGGGGCAGAAAAGAGCCAGCCTCACAAAGAGAAAAAAAAAAAGTTATGTTTTTATTGTACCCTATAGAATCAACGCCTTTAATGCACAGGCCAATGCATTTAGATCGTTTCCAGTTTATTGCTGCAAACAAGGCTTCAATATATAACCTTGCACACACATAATTTCATAAGCATATGAATATAGCCGTGTAATATATTTCTGGAATTGGAACTGTTGGTTCAAACGATGTGCGTGTTTGAAATCTCGGTATTTCCGGTTGCTCCCCATGAAAGTTGCCCTCCCATTTATCACCCCTCAGTCGTGTGAGAGGACTGGTTTCCCCACACCCGCCCTTCCAGGGTTTTGCATTAGCTCCCTGAAGCTGCTATAACAAATGGCCACAAACTTGGAGGCTTAAAACAACACAGCAGAAATGTGTCCTCTCCTGGTTCCGGAGGCCAGAAGTCGGCAGGTGTCAGCAGGACCATGCTCCCCCAAGATTCTCTCTGGGAGATTCTTTCCCCATCTCTCCCAGCTGCTGGTGACTCCCAGTGCCCACTGGCTCCCTTGGCTTGTGGCAGCCTCATTCCAGCTCTGTCTCTGTCTTCGTGTGGCCTTGTGCTCTTCTGGTCATGTGATGTGCCTCTACCTCACTCTTAGGAGGACATTCGTCATTGGATTTGGGGCCCACCTGGATAACACAGGATGATCCCCTCATCTTAAGGTCTTCAACTGAGTTACGTCTGCAAAGGCCCTTTTCTCAAATAATGTAACAGTCACAGTTTCTGGGGATTAGGGAATGGACATATCCCTTTGGGAGCCACCATTCAATCCACTGCAAGCTTATTAAAACTTAAAGAAATCTTGACCCCTCGTATCGACGAAAGCATAGTATCTCTGTATAGTTTTATGCCCCTTCCTTCTTTCAATGCTCTTGGTCCTTGACCTCTGCCCCATCACTCTCAAGTCCTCTCCTGGACGCCCCTTTTCAGCAACGTTTGCTGGTCTGTCCTCATCTTTGCCTGTCCTTCCCCAGGGTGCCCTCTGTGGGGACCCTGACCTCCTGGGTCTTCATGTTTTCCCTCCGTCTGACTCAACCAGTCCTGCGGATCTAAATACCACAAGCCCCACATTTGTATCTGATGTTCCAGCTTTTCTCCTGCACTCCAGGCTCCATGTCTAGACTTGACATTTCCTCTTGGATGCAGTGCTGCACTGAGCATATTGGAGCCCACGGCGAACACAAACACATGAGCCCCCGTGAACGCTTATCAAAGTATAGTCCGGTATTCTGAGCCAAGTGGGAAGAGGTAATAAAATTTTTATATTAGAAATGACTCTGTGTGAATTCTGTATACCTAATCTGTTCCAAGTCCACTGTCACCTCTCATAAAGGGAGCTTAGGGTTTCCTCAGGAACAGCAAGCTGATGCCAATGATTGTTCCTGTTGCCTAATGCGGGGTCATAAACAGACACCAAAGCCCTGTCTGTATTTAAAATTCTGACATTTTCTTCAACATCATTTTTGCAATGATTTTGATTTAAAATACCTTCATTAGTAAGTGTTTTGGTGCCCTTTTACATTTTCTGACCAGGGCAAGGATGATGCTCATTTACTCTGCTCTTAGCCCTGCTTGATGTGCTGAAACCAAACTCTTAATTCCCACCCCACCCACAACCTCAAACTCGTTCCTTGCTCGTCTCGGTATGTGTTAATTCGCTCTCCCAGTTGCTCAGGCTGAAACCCTGGATTCATTGCTTTCTCCTGTCCTCCATGTCTCACCCATCAGTAAATCTTGTTAGTTCTACCACCAAAAGAACCCACAGTCTGGCCATTTCTCTCCACTTCCAGCAGTGCCCACAGAGTCTGAGCCACCACTGTCTCTCAGCTGTGACATTGCCAAAGCCTGCTATGGGGCCTGAGGCCGTTTCCCTGTAGAGCTCTCTCGTCACTCAGAACAAGACCCAAAGACATTCTTGGTCGTACAGGACCCTATGTGATCTGGGCACCCGCATCCTACCTCACTGTCCCTCTGATGTATTCCTCCTTCCTGTGCCCCTCCCAAGCCACCATGCTCCAGCTACACTGTCCTTCTTACTGTTCCTTCAATATGGCAAGCCATTCCTGCCTCGGGGCCTTTGCACACTTGTCCCTCTGCCTGAGAAGTGTCCCCACAGACTTCTGCATGGCCACTTATCTTTATTAAGATGTCTGCTCAAAAGTCACTTCTAAAAAAAAAAAGGCCTTCTTGACCCATTATCTAAAAAATAATAGAATTTCCCCCACCTCTCTCCCTCATTTGTCTTTACCCTATCATCTGGTTTTGTTTTCTTCATAATTACCCATGACTGCCTAACGTGATTTATCATCTACACATTTATTTACTGTCTCACTAGGTTATAAATCCCAAATTCCCAGAACAGGATCTGACTTGGAGTAGTGTCTTAGAGCTGATACACCCAAACATGGCTCCCACCCCTAAAATGTAGTCCAATGCACTAGCCTTTGTTTTGTTTCTAGTGATCACGTGCCCCATTTGAGTTTATGTATTGTAGGTGTCTCTCGTTTTCTCTAAGCAAGATCGGATCTTTTTGGTGTTTCTTTCTCTCTGTCTATCTCCCTCTCTCCCCTTCACACTACTTCAGGCAGTTAATGAAAATCTGATGATGATAATGATTTTCCTCATTAAATCAGGAAGATGTGGTACAAGTAGACTAACAGGTGGCCAGAAGTCACCATGGAGACCCATGCTGACTGGTACCCTAGGAGACAGAGGTCAAAATGATTGAGTTCTTATTATGTGGGTGAAAACATCTTAAGGCTTGTTCATATTGCTGTTGATTACTCCACTGAGCCTTGTTAAGACATTGGGGAAAATAAATATAATTCAAAGTCACCTTTACCAAAGAGAAAATGAACCATTGGGAATAAAACTAAACTTTAGAAGGAGCAGGCGAGGGAGTTTGGGGGGAAAACAAATGGCAGTGTCTCAGGTTGCGAAAGACCCGGCTGTTCACAGGACAGAGGGAGGATGGGCATCTTCATGCAGCTCACGCAGGACCTACCAGGACAGAGACAGCAGCTGGCATTCCTTGGATTCTTTTAAAGAGGCAGGCACTGTGGAATCCTGCAAGACAGGTAACGTCATCACCCGCATTTAACTGATAAGCAAACTGACGTTCACGCTGTTTGTTAACTTGCTCCCAGTCACATAGGCTCTGAGAGGCACACAGGTGACCTGCCGCCGCCGACTCTGTGCCCTGGGAAACCGTAAACCAGCCAAGGAAGCTCGTTTTACCGTCAAATGCGAGCTTGGGGTCCAAATTCATTCTCTGTATTTTAGACAGAATTTGACACAACCTGAGAAGGAGCCAAGGCAAAATGGTTAAAGGAATAGAAATGTGTGAGGAAAGCACAAAAGGCAATCTATTCATGGTAAAGGAGGGGAGAGGGTGAAACAATGTTTCCCAAGCCTCCCACTAAAAACGGATTTCTTACTCTGCAGCCGAGAAAAAGGCGTGGTGATGATGGGCCACTCTTGACTTAAACTTACCGAAACTTATTAAACGTGGGTGGGCAGACCATACAATGGGAAAGGGCAATTGTAAGATTCTAGAAACCGCATTGCATTTTTAAAGAAATTGTTCCCCGACACATTTTTGGGTAGTCAGAGGACAGGGGCAAGTGTCATTTAAATATCAGTCCCCCATAAATTGCAAATGACAAGCTGAAATTGGAAGGATAAGGGAGTCGACGAATTACTGTTTCCTGTGTGTGTTTTGTCACTGCTCTTGCCACCCAGGATTCAGCTCTTTGGTGAGTGTTTCCCCCACTGATTGGACCATCACAGTGGAACCCGCTTCTTTGTCATCTCTGCATCTCTGTAGTCCCAGTGTCATATGGCTTGTTGATTTTACATAAAGTAAGTGATGGTCATGAAGTTTTATGTTAAAGACAAATTAGACCCCCTAAAATCTGTGTGTGAATTGGAGTTAGGCCAGCGGGTGTTAGTCAGGATGCTGTCAGCTGTCAGGGGCAGAATTTTAGCTCGAAATGACTGATGTTAAGTGTGGATCCTACAGCGAGTAGTTCACAAACTTAAAGCCAATGCTGCAGAAATCATGGCAGCTTCAGGGGCACTGGGGGTTGGAACTGTCCCCCAGGGCTCCAAAATGGGACATTGTCTCCCTGTCATACGTCGTGGTCTTTGTTTAGTCTCTCCTGTTAAAGATGAGCTTTCTCCATGGGGTGAGGAAGAGGGCCACCAGCAGCCTCAGTTTCATTTTCATTTTCTCCTCGTCCCTTCAACTCCAGATGGAAAAATCCCAGAAAAGGCTATGCTTGTCACAGCCTGGTTACTTTCTCACCTTTGGACCCTTTTCTGTGGCCAGGGGAAGGGACACTGTGGCCTTCCAGTGACAATGGTTGAATGAAGGTCTGGGGACAGAGGTAGGAAAAAAGAATCACTCCGTTAGAGGAGAAATCTGTTCCTCTACTTGGGCAAAAACAACAGAGTCACCTCAGAAATGTTTTGCTATTTGGAATAAATCAGTAGCTATCGACTGAGCTTCTGAAGCTTGACACTGAAGGTCGGGAACAGCAAAAGTTTGAGAGCCAGTGTTTCTTTAAGGCATTCCCAAAAGGGGAGACCCACGGCCATTGAGCATGCTGATTTCACCATCTCATCCCTCAACTCCCAGCTCAAGTGTCAGTTTCACTAACCTCTAAAACTGGGTGCATCCCTTTCTGTACAGCTCTGTGTCTTTCTTCAAGGCAGCTTGCGTTTACAGACCTACTCAGATGCCTTGCTTAGTAGTTCTGCTCCCACTAGAGCGCAAGCCCCATGAGGCAGGGCCATGCTGATATACGTTATCCATGTATCCCCATCCCTGATCACAAACTCCGAATGAAGGATGGATGTCATTGCTGAAGATATCATCACAAATAACTTATTTGAGGAAGTATGAAGAGCAAGCAAAGCTGAGAGCCAGGAATGGAGCTTTGGGGAGGGCCCATGTTAAACTGAATTAGAGGAAGACCGAGAGAGAGTTTGAACCGCACAGAGATGAGCCGCAGGAGAGAAATTTGGCTTATCAAGCTTTACTCCCACCAAGATAACATCAGGTTTCCATGCAAATGGAGAGATAGCAGTCTCCTAAAGCAGAAAAGGATAGACATTTCAAAAAATCCAGAGCCCCCCAAGTTTGATCTGGAAGAGAGACTGAGACTCAACTCACTACCATAGTTGCTCCTGACCCCAACTGGAGCTGGTCTCCAGAAGGTCAGGGAAAGCTCTGGAGCTCAGAAAAAGTCTGAGCAGTAGGCTTTGGGACCAACCTACACATTTGATCTGGAGGGCCTTTGCATTCTTTAGGGGGAAATAAAAAAGTCCAAAGCCTCTGCTTGTCATTTATGTTGTTAAAAGTCACTTTTCGTAAGAGAAAGAAGTGACTAGGTCTTCAGTTATGCAAAAAAGGATGCAAACTCTTACACTGGCTCTGAGAAGCTGACACAGTAAACAGGACAGCTGGGACTTCTCTCCTCTGACTGCACATGGAACCACACGGGGAGCTTTCAAAGCGTGGCCGTACCTGGGCTCCAGTTCAGAACACATGAATCCAAACCTCTGCAGGTCCAGTCCGATCCCTGGGATGATTTCAAAGCTCCTCAGGTGACTCTAATGTGTAGCCAGGATTGAGAGCCACCAAATTAAACTATTTTATATGATGAAGTGAAAGCGTGGTCTTCCCTGGGGGCAGAAAACCTATGAGACTTTTGGAAATTGAGCTTTCTCTACATAGTGCTGGAGATGCGGAGTTGGGAGAGACAGAACAAGAAAGGGGGCTTTCATCTCAGCCAGCAGTGGACCCTCTGCAATGTGGTGGCTGGCCTAGGACTAAGGAGGTGGCTGCCAATATGGGATGACCCCTCAGTCCCATTTCTGCCCCCCTGTAAGGACACAGTGCATAAATGCTAGGATTTGTGGTACCTGCTTTATGGCTGATATCACATTTAATTTTTTTATACTATGTGATGATTCCTCCCAGTAAGCTTGTGTTCACAGAGCCATGGAGAGTGAGGAGAAAGCCATGTCCACATGTGGGTGAGAGTAGCAAGACAGCAAGAGGTGCCCGATAGAACAGTCTGGTACAATCACCTTGAGAAACATGACACACATCCCCCACCCAGTAATCTTAAACTGTAGCTGGTAAGACACTGGGCCACCTGCAATAATGTAGAATGAGGGCAAAAGATTTTACTTGAATAAAGTTTTCTAAAGTAGCAAGAAAGGACAATCAATTTGACTGGGGACAAGCAGGTTCAGGACCAAAACAAGACTTTCAGAATTGAAGTTAAGGCCCAATGTAAGTCAGAACTACCGGTGTCAGAAGCTTGGCCTCACCTTGGTAGGGCCTGTGTGCGCATGTGCATGAGGATGGTGGTTGAGGACCCGATAAGCAATGGAGGTGCAATTATTCGACGTCGGCCCCATTGATGACCACTTAGTCCAGAAATTTGGTGATAAAAAGAAGAGAAATAGAACCTCAGCTAGAAGGGGCTAAAGGATCCGATGAGGATGCTCTTACATGTTTTATTTCAGCACAGAGTGGAGGTGTACATGCCTGACTAGAAAGGAAGGGGCACCAAGGGGAACTAGAGAAGTTGGAGGAAAAGGGCATAGGTGTGAACCCACAGTTTCTTAACAAAATATTTTAACTCTTTGCTCAAGATTAGGTTCTACTGGCAGGGACAGAGAAGCCACCCCCGGAGACTGGCTTCTCTTTCTTGACTCTGATGCAGCAGTAGATCTTCTTGTGCTGGCGTCTTCTGGTAAGTTGACATAGTTTCAGTCCAATTCTCAGGGTTTAAGAGTTTCCTTTTCTTTCTTTCTCTTGCTGACCTAATCTATACAGTTTAGAAATTTCTTGGTTTCAGTGTTTGGCTAAAATTTGTGCCTTTGAAAATGGGCTATGACTTTTCTTTGTTGTTTATGACAGATCTATTCATTTTGCTACAGTCAGCTTTGGCAATGTCGACAGAGTCATTTCAAATTAGAGCCATTTTTCCCCCTTCCTGAGATTAATAGATATCTATTTATGCAAAGACAGAAAAAGGATCTTTGCATTTCCAGAAAATAGGAAAAACCAAGAGGCTGCAAACAGAGGTCCTGGACAATGCAGTGCCTAAGAGAATTTCATGCCTTTCACAAAATAGGGAAGCAACATGAGCAAGGTAAAGAACAAATTATGAATGGATTTCTTTTTCAAACAAAGTGTCCAAAGAATGAGAAAAGGAACATTAAGACTCATAAGAAGAATAAAGAATAATTTGATTTATTGAAAGAGCAGACTCTGAATCATGGGGAAAGGAGCAAGGTTTATCTTTAGCCAGCCAGCCTCTCCCTGTTATTAATAACAACTTCTAATATTTTTACAGCAGTGTGCAATTTATATAGAGCATTTCTTATTGGTGACACCCTCCTTCTTGTGTTCTCCCCAAGCCCCCTTGGGCTTTCACCAAATCTGATCTCAACTCATTCCCAGTAAGTAGCTTCAAACCTTTATGGAACCAGACAAGGTCAGACTGAAAAAAAAATTCTTCCAAAGATAAAATGACTGATAATGTTTAATGTGTGACCTTTCCAGAGGCATTTGTATTTTACCAGAAGATAAGGTCTGAAGTTAAACACATGAATATGTAATTCTACAGCTCACACAACAGGAGAGGTTTTCTGGCCAAAGGAAGGGCATGTGACTTGAAGTGTCCTTCCTGGTATTCCTGAAATGAAATTATCCAGGAAGCCATTTTGTTTTCTGGTGATGTAATCCTCTCTCTAGATGAGCCTTGATTGCTGTTGACATACTCATGGGAGAGATTTACCCCCAGGCTGATAGGCTGGGAGGACTGGCCATGACCTTTGTGGCAGATCTGCTGTGCAGGGGCTCACCCCATGGAGCAGAACTCACTTCACTGGGACTCAGGTACCCTCCAAGTCCACCCCTGAGTGTGTCACTCATAGAGGTGGTTGAGTGGTGCCACTGCATTGGTCTGAAGCTGTCCATTCAGTGTGCTGGCTCTGAGGCCCCTTGGGAGGTATAGGCCAAGGTCGCCTGCCACTTGTGCCCTGTCCAGGGCCACCCAGCATGAGCTACACAGGGATCTGCAGATGACTGCTACTTGTGCTGGGCTTGGAGGTGCCTGGAAGAGGTCAAGCAGTGAACCAGGGCTGGCTGTCACTAGTGCTGGGCCTGGGGTCACTTAGCAAGAGATACAGGGCATACTGAGTCCAGATGCTGCTTGGTAGAGAGATTTTAGGAAAGTTTGCAGCATGAGCCAAGACAGGCTGTTTGTACGGAAAAGCCACTAGAACCAGCTTGGGTTAGGCCTGAAAGCTGGGTGGGGCAGGGTCTCAGGGAATCACCATGGCAGGGATAACAGTGTTAGCCAGGTTGATGGAGACTCAGATACGGCTCTGTCGAGGGAGGTCTCAGTAAAAGAACAATGTCCTCTGCCAACACTTCTGACCGAGAGGAGAAAGCTGCCCTTCTAGCTCCTGTCCTGATTCCAGACAACTTAGTGCCTCCTTGTATGTCCCTAGTGCCTTTTGAGCTGCTGCACCAGTAATGGAGCTCAGAGAGAGTAAGTCCAAGGAAGTTCGTGCATGGGCTCATTAAGAAGAACTACCAGGAGTCCGGAAACCTCTGTCTCAATCAGCCACTATCCCTTCTGGTTTTTACCTCCAGAAGCTTTGGGGACTTGTCTTCTTGGCACTGGAACCCTAAGCTGGGTGGCCTTCTGTGAGGCTGGACCACCTTGCTCCTCAGGGGCACCTCTGCAGCCGAGATAGCCCTCCTGATTTCACCTCCAACCACTGGTGTGGGACCAGCAGGTTCCATGTCTCTGACCCTCCTGCCAGTCTCAGTGTGGCTTCTTCTTTAGAGCCTTAGTTGTAGGACTTCTGTACAGCTAGATTTCAGAAAAATGATCGTGGTCTTCTGGTTTAGTTATAATGTTGATGTCCAAAATGCTTTCATAATCAAGGAACCTTATAATGAGAGAAGCAAACACTGAGTTAATCAAGAAAGTTTCTTCACACACATTGTTGTTTAGACACGGGCAGGGCACGGTGTGTGGGCTTTGTTGTTATTTCCTCAGTCCTACTGGGCGACCTCGGAGCAGTGAGAAGGTTCATTCTTCCAGTGCCCGCCAATGTGCTGCTTGATCTCCTGTAATCATTATCTTTTGTCCCTAGCTTAAGCATTATTACTTGAACTAATTTTTTATAATTCTCTGTATGTTCATGAAATTTAATATTTAGCAGAATACTAGAATATTCAATAGCTTATCTTTAATACAGTGTTCTTTCATCACCTTAACCAAAAATGTCCTTCCTTAAAATACAGTATTGTTGAACTGGTTGACTCTTAGTTAGCTTTACACCATCATAGGTTTTATTTTTTAAATTGTTTTGTTTATTTTATTTTGAGAGAGAGGGGAAGGGAAGGAGAAAGAGAGGGAGAGAAATATCGATGTGAGAGAGACACATAATCAGTCTCTCACACACACGCCCCCAACCAGGGACCTGGCCTGCAACCCAGGAATGTGTCCTGACTGGGAATCAAACTAGCAACCTTTCTGTTTGCAGGACCACACACAATCCACTGAGCCACACCAGTCAGGGTCACCATCATGGATTTTTGATGAAGAATATTTAGAGATCGTGTTTTCAGATGAGATACTGACACTCAAAGAGCCGCACACCTAATTTGTAGCAGAACCAGAATGAGAGCCCGGGTTCTGTGAATCCAGGCTCAGGTCTTTGTGCCCCATTATTCCACATGGCACTGTTTTACAGGCCCAGAAGCTCTGGTGGCTCCAGAAAGCCCCTTATCCCATAAACCTCCAACCTAGAGAATGTCATCTGGTGTGCCTTTGGAGTGGGTCCAGTTCTGGACTAGAAGACGTTATTCTGTTCCCAGGCTTCATGAGGTCACTAAAAATGTTCTCAGATGATCTGATTGTCTCCAAGAGTTTGATATTTCCATTCCACATGCTTTTGTTTTGCTTGGCCTTACAAAGAAGGAAATTATTTCACTGAGTGATCAAGCCTCAAAAATATTTGAATTGTTTTATGTCATCAAGTGTCTTCATTTTGCGTTTGAAATTCAGAAGCTCATCCTAAAGAGCAAAGGTTGTGTTCAAGATTAACGTCAAAGAATTCCTAAGAAAACTGACTGGTCCTTGAAGAAACTGTTCTTTCTGAGAAGAGCCTAATGACTTATGCTGGTACATTCGTAATCTGTCATGAAAACTGAGCATTTATAGTTCCTTAGCTGCACGTACGCAGAATCATCTCAAGGAAAATTGGGGGAAAACCGAAAAACAAAACCAAGTAGTCAATTGTCTTGGTATAATGCATAATGACAAATATATAGCTGTTTGAGAAGATCTATGACTGCCTACATTTTTTATCATCCAGATTTACAATTATAAACACAATCCAATTCAAATCTGCATTATTGTCAAAGAACAATTTGTTTCTACCTGGGATACAATTGAAAATTTAAGGCACAGATTTTGATGATCACTAGCTTAATGAACCAATATACCAAAGTTGGATATGAAACAGCACAACTCACATAATCAAAAATTACTAGAAAGGAAAATATCACATAGGAGAAAAGTGAAGAGATCGAGCTGCAATTTGTAATCAGAAGCCAGCTTACCATTGGCATAATGAGGTGTGTTTTAGATGTAAGTGCTCCTTAAGACAATGATTTGAGAAATTTCAATATAATGGCTGGGTCTCTGGAAGGCTTAACCCTGAGTTCTACTGATTACTAACAGGAAAGACCGTTACATAATTTGCAGCTTCAAGGATTCACACTCTTCAGTCTGAGAGTTCAGCAAAGAAATTCCTGGTGCCCAGAAAAAGGAGGGTAGGGGGACCACACCAAAGCAGGGATCGCTCTGAATGGGAAAGGTGTGCTCTCAGCCATATCTGTTCATCAGTCTTCAGAAGCTTTACTGCTCCTAGCAACCTGGGCTTTTTTTCCTTTGATTTTCATTTGTTCACACAAGCAATAATTAATTACCATTAAGTCTGTGAGAATTGTTTGGAGAACAAGCATAAGTTGATATCAGTGACTAAGTTAACTGGGCCAGCCTTGTCAAGTGTTAGAGATGCCTTTCCTGATCTCCCAATCTACATATCAGATGCCTACACTCATCACAATGTTTCAATTATTTAAAAGTATTCTTTTTAAAAAAGGAATTCGGTTTGGTCTTTACCACATGTTTCCTCCGTGGGGTGTAAGCACGGTAAGGTCAGGTTCCTTGGTGATCCACTCCATTGCTGAATCTCCAGTGTCTGGGACGGAGCCTGGCACATGGGAGACACTCAATACATGTTCGTGAAATGAATATCTGAACACCTAAGACATATGGCCTTAATTAGATCTGTTTTGTTCAGAGTAAAAACTAAGGTCCAAGTTGCCACACAAAAGAGAAAGTCCTTGAAGACAGGCTGAGAAATTGGAAAAAGTTAGGAGTAACTATTGAGCTGACCAGAAAGTTTGTTTGTCTTTTTCCATATGATGGCTCTAGTAGCACTTAGTTGTCTTTAACTTAATTCAAAACAGTCTTGCTAGATTGTATAGTGACCGCTCTCATATCAATGTGCATTTAAAAATACTTATCAAAATTGGTGAATTTTTGTGTAGCCATTTTAATATTGAACATGGAAGAAAATACACATTTTCACCACATTATGCTTTATTATTTTAAGAAAGGTAAAAATGCGGTTGAAATGAAAAAAAAAAAGATTTGTGCAGTGTGTGGAGAAGGGGCCGTGACTGATTGAACATGTCAAAAGTGGTTTACGGTTTTGTGCTGGAGATTTCTTGTGCAACAATGCCCCACAGCCAGGTGAAGTAGCTAGTGATCAGAGCAAGACATTAACTGAGAACAATCAACGTTATGCCATGTGGGAAATAGCCGACATACTCAAAGTGTCCAAATCAATAAGGTTATTGATGAACATGAAAAAGGTGTCTTCTATTTTTTGGAAAAAAAACAAATGAACTTTTTGGTTAACCCAATAAAACACAAGTCTGAATAAAACACACATAGCCAGGTGATTAAAAAAATAAAAAATAAAGTAAAATGGTTAATTGGTTATTGTGAAACGATTTAATTTAAATGATTTTACAGGTAAAAATTCTAAAGAAAGCAAAAAAAGATTAAAAAGTGGAAATAAATTAGGCCAAGAAGGTAAGATCACACAGCCAGTCAGTGGTAGATTAAAATAGCCAACCCCAAACCTCAAGCTCACAATCATTATAGTCTTCTGTTTAGATGAACTTCTCTCTTTGCACAGTCTGAAGATGGATATCATTTAAAGTTAAATCAGAGTCCTCCAAAGCAGTCTTTTTAAATGTAACAATATCCCAGCATCTCTCACCAGGTGCTTTAGTTATTAAAGAAAAACATTGGGCTAACAAAAATCTTTTGAGTGAAACAATAGACTTTTGGGTAAATGCCAACATACTTCAAAGTCTAATAAAGCCTATTTAAATCAAGGAATAGCTCAGAGGAATAATTGCTTTCAGATACAAAACTAATACTTCCCTGGATTTTGTCATTATCTTTGAAGTGAAGAATAGCAAAAATAACCCATAGGTCCCTCCATTTATTAGAGAAAACATTATACATTTTCAAGAATAGACCAAAATAGTATTACTTAGCTGCAGAGCCGCACACTCCTTTTTTCTTACTAATCTCATTTCTTACATTTTCAAGATTGCATTTCTAAGATTTAATAACATCTTATTCTTCTAATGCCTAGAAATTAATAATGTAGAGGAAGATATTAGATATCCAGTGGAACTTCTTATAGAGACGTGCAGAAATTCTCCCGCTTTATACTTTGTAACCTGTTTGGTCAATAGAATTTCTCAAATTTAAATCATCATGATGAAGAGAGAGGATTTCTGAAAACTCTGGAGTTTTTATCTCCAGCTGGGTTTGTAAGGCTGAATTGGGTCCTGAATGCTTTTGAGGCAAAAAATCACCCTCATTTGTCCCAGAGAGGACACAGGGAGGTAAGTGAGCCGGGCTCAACCCCCAGCCCTGTCACTACATACTGTGCTGTGACTGTTGACAAGTTCTATAGTGTTCGCTAGTCTGTAAAATTTAGAAAAAACAACTGCTGTCTCATAAGGTGTTACCAGGGTTAAATGAGATATTTCATCCCCTTCGTGTTGAATATCTGCATCTCTAGACTAAAAGAAAGAATGAAAGAGAGAAAGAGGAAGGGAAAGAAAGACAACACACTATGGCAACAGCAAACTGCGCCCAGCAAAAACAAGCACTCTGGAATCATGGGAATGCATGGGCAAATCTCGGAAAACTTGGATGTAGACTTGGAGATCTGCCTCCCTCTTCTTGTGAGACTTGAAACAACTCTCTTCGTTTTAGTCCTAGAAAGAGCACATTCCACGCTTGTGAAAAGAAGAGGAGTTTTTGACTTCCCAGGTTTGTTTGAATTCTGACCTTCCATGTTGCAGGAACTTGAAAAGTAATTCTTGAAATTTATTTAAAAATTTTACACCTTTACTCATATCTTGAAAACCTTAAAATGTGCTTTTCAATCATCCACATTTCCTGTCCTCATTTTTTATTTGCACTCTTAAGTCGTTACAGCAAATAAGTCGGTTGAGATGGAAACATGCGTTGTCTGATGTAGTATGTCAATGATGTTTTGATATTAAATAACATCACACACACACACACACACACACACACACAGTCTGACTGAAGTACTAGTGGTGAATCACAGCCACCCCTCCCCTGCTCTCCCCCGGAGGCTGTGGTTTGACTCTGCTACCTTCCCTTTCCCTTAACGAAAGTGCTATTTGACATGAATACTTCTTGTTTAGTTCCATGAATTAAACATTTTGTTTGGGGAATCTGGAGAGAATATCACACCTTGTCTGGGGCCCAGTACAATGGACTAGTGGACCTAGATGTCCGACAAGTGGCACCTGGAAGGGACTCTGGACCCAGCTCAGGAGTTTAGTCCCAAGAGTGGAGCCCAGTTTAACAGGGACAAACGAGTAACATAAGAACAACGCAGCAGTGTGAGGGGCCAAAGAGCCCCGTAAACAGAAAATCAGAATTGAAGTTCTATAGAGAAAGTCAGAATGTTAGGGAGGCAAAGAGGGGTCAAAGTAGAATGGGATTCTGCAGAAGGAGGTGTGACTAGGACAAGGCTGTTAAAGAACTATGTTAAGGAGACAGATGGCTCTTGTGATGGTTAACCCTTTCTCTAGAGAGTTCTTTCCGAGAGACACTCCTGCTGTACGAGGTGAGCCATTGTGAGCCATTGTATGGGCGCCAGATATATCCGGCACCCTACCGAAAGGGTTAATTTTTTGTGTTAACCTGGTTACACTGCTGCATGCAGTTGTTTGGGCAAACGCTAATCTCGATGCTGCTGTGAATGTCTTCGGTGGAGCTGGTTAGCACTGGCCATCAGTTGCTGGGAAGCACAGCAGACTGCTCTCCATAACGTGGGTGGGCCTCCTCCCGTAAGTTGAAGATTGTAAAAGCAAAAATTAAGATTTCTTGGAGAAGAACAAATTCTGCTTCAAGGCTGTAACTCAATCCCGCCCGAGTTTTCAGCCTGCTGCCCTGTGGATTTTGGATGTAAGGCTGCAACGTCAACTCTTGCCTGAATTTCAAGCCTGCTGACCTGCCCTGGAGATTTCAGATTTTCCAGTCCCTGCAATTACGTAAGCCAATTTCTTACAATAAATCTATCTATATCTATATATCTACGTCTGCCTCTGTATCTATATATCTATTTCTATCTATCTGTCATCACCTATCATCTGTCTCCTGTTGGTTCTTTTCCTCTGGAGAACCCACAAGCTATTCTTCTCCTTTACCTTTCTACCAGGATGGAGGATAAAACACCAGGTCATTTCATGAGTGGCATGTTGGGACAGAGAGATAGAGAGAGTTAAGGAGATTTAGGTCCTGGCCAGGCAGTTAGTTCATTGGTTAGTGCGTCATCTCAACACATCAAGGTTGTTGGTTTGATTTCTGCTCAGGGCAAATACAAGAATCAACCAGTGAATGGATAAATAAGTGGAACAACAAATTGATTTCTCTCTCTCTCAATTAAACAAAAGAGTTGAAGAGATTTTCTCATCTGTGAGTTCGAGAAATTCTGAGCTGTGGGAAAAGGTTTTATAGAGGAGATACATGTTTTCTAGAGTCTGTCATTAATTGCTGTTTAGTATTTTCCTTTTTTCCCACCTTCCTCTTTCCAAAACTGTTTTAATAAACAAACCTGACCAAATAGGTTATTTGGAACCTGTGATTACTATTACTCTATCCTGAACAGTGGTGTTGTGAATATCAGGGTGTTGGCATAGATGCCAGAGATCCAGTCCCTTTGAATGTCTATTGCTTACCTGTTCTAGTCCTTTGCTATTGAGAATGTAGTCCTTGGACCAACAGGGTCACAATCTCCTGGGAGTTTCCAAAGATGCAGATCAGCAGGTTCTCACTAGAGGCCTATTGAATTAGAAAATCTCTTGATTCCTAAGCGCATTAAAGTTTAAGGTAGTTAGGCCAGAGTTTTGCAACAATCTTGGTCTGTTCTCTTGGGATCCTACCTTTGCTTTGCTTAAAATATATGCATAAACACAATTGAAATACATTCTTGATTATTTTAGCAAGGTTATTCTCGTGTGTGTATTGTTCCACAGGCCTTTTTCTAGTTGCCTTTGGGAATGTCATTCAATCAGTTAAATCAGTTACTTCTAGTTCTCCTAAAAATCATTAATGTTTCCTTGAAGTCAAGAACCATGTTTCATTCACCTTTGTGCTTACATAGTTTCCTGTATGTGAATGCTCAATACATTGAAAGCTGAATGAATTCTGAATAAGTGACTGAGTAAATGAATACATGGAAGAAGAGGAATCTAAATGGTACATTCCTTGAAGACTGGGACACTGTCTTAGTCATCCTTGAATTGCCAATGCTTCTCAGAAAAATGATAAATAAATACTTCCTCTAACAACTTGGTCAAGTTGTTAGATGAGAAGATCTTGTTTGTTTATTCCTGGCACAAACCCACAGAGAGTAGAGAGAGGAGAAATGCAAACCAAGTGGAGTGTTAAGTACGGTGCTAGGCACCTTTATATTTGTTATCTCAGCTAATCGTCACCGCATCTTGTGAACTGGGTATTATTTTACAGAGACAGAAACTGGGTTCTGACGTTTAAGTGCCTCGGCCAAGTTCACACAGCTAGAGTCAGAGCCTAATAATTATTGCAAATAAGTGGCTGTGCCATTGTATGCACAGCCCTGTTTCTGCAGAGACTGAAATGTGGAAGAGGAAGGATCCTATATAATAAAACACAAAAACAACTCTCTGAGTTCCCCTTGTGCATCGGAGGTGCTGTGGCTCTGGAGGAAAGAGCTCCCCTTCTTGCCTTTTAACAACAGACTAAGCAGGAGCAATGCAAGTGAAAATCTACTCTCAGGTCGTTTTCCGCTCTCGGAACGCAGGTGCTGGGGCTGTCAGGCGCAGGGGGGACCAGAGAGGAACGGACACACGGCCCGGCAGTTGCCTGGTAACGCCCGCTGGAGGAGTCCCAGCGTAATAGGGTCCGGGAGAAGTGCCTCTAGCCTTAAGTAGGACCCGGTAGCCCGTTCTCTCCGTGCCGGCGGTCTGTCCCCGCCGCTTGGCGGGCTAGGGAAGGGGAAATGTTGCAGGAGGAGTCGGATCTGTCTCTCATTATTGCTCAGATAGTCCAAAAACTCAAGGGCTCCAATTTGTACTCTCAGTTGGAACGGCAGGCCTGGGTAAGTGAGGCCGAGGGGGAAGGGGTGGGGACGGGCGGGGCTGCGGCAATGCCTCTGGTCTCCTTTGGCATCCGGGTGCCCTAAGCTGGAGCCCATCTCTGGTCTGTCCCACTCCGCTCCTGTGCACGGAACACCCTCTCTTCCAGGTCCACTTGCTCAGCCTCGCACGCGGGGCGATAGATTTTTGAAGAAGGGTGGGGTGCATCATGCCTTTCTTGAGGCCAGAGAAACGCTAAAGCTATTTATTCATATTATAGTGCTTTACAGGATCTAAATTATTAAACTGCTGGAATCAGTGGAAGTAGTTCGGACCACACCTGCCCTCACTTTTTCTGTTCTTTTCATGGGTTGGGACCCCCCAGGTAAGAATTGCTTTAGCATCAATCAATTACCTACCTTGCCCTCTACCCTCCCTGCAATAATTCACCCTCTGTACTTCCACCCTGCATTTCCTGAGTATTTTCTGATGTGCTAGGTTCTTTAATGCAGAGATTAGTCAAGAGATCTTTTCTGTGTTTATGTGTGAATGTCAGGCAAATGGAATTATACAGTATGTAAATTTTTGTGCCTGATTTCTATCATTTAGAAAAACGCTTTGGAGGTCCATTCATTCATGTTGTTGGTATTTTAGTAGTTTCGTTTCTTTAAAATTTTTTTTTGTATGCCTGTGACAGTTGACATACAATGTTATATTAGTATCAGGTGTACAAAACAGTGATTAGATATTTATATTGTTCAATGTATCTTACCAAGTGGTGATCCCGATAAGTCTGGTTCCCATATGAGTTCTGTTCGTTTTTGTTGCTGAGTAGTACTCCATTGTTTGGGTAGACTGAACGGTTTATCCATTCCCTGGATGCTGGGCATTTTCAGTTATAAAGTTATGGGTTGTTTCCAGTTATAGAGATTATGAGTAAAGCTGATATATACCTTCTAGTATAGGTTGTTGTTTGAATATTTGTTTGCCTTTCTCTGGGATAAAAGCCTAGGGTTAGAATTGCTGACTTGTACAATAAGTGTATGTCTAATTCTGTAAGAATCCGACAAACTTTTTCAAAGTGTCTGTAGCTTTTTGCATTGCCACCAGCAATTATGAAAGTTTCAGTTGCTCTGCATCCTTCCTAGTACTTGATGGCAGTTCCTTTATTTTCTTTACATTTTTCTTTTTAAACTTAAATTGTATTTTATTGTTTATGCTCTTACCATTGTCCCAAATTTTCCCCCTTTGCCACCCTCCACCCAGACACCCCCACTCCCTCAAGCAATCCCCTACTGTTGTCCATGTCCATGGATCATGCATGTATGTTCTTTGGCTACTATATTCCCTGTGCTGTACTTGACATCCCTATGACTATTCTGTAACTACCAATTTGTACTTCTTAATCTCTCCACCTTTTTCACCCATCCTTCTGAACCCCCTTCCGATATGGCAACCATCAAAACATTCTCTATGTGTGTTTATGTTAATTGCTTGTAAATTTTGTTTTTTAGATTCAATTATTGATAGATATGTATTCATTGCCATGTTATTGTTCATATTTTTGATATTCGTCTTCTTAAAGAAGACCTTTTAACATTTTTTATATATTGGTTTGGTGATGCTGAACTCCTTCATAGCATTTCTTGTCTGGGAAGCTCTTTATCTGTCCTTTGATTCTAAATGATAGCTTTGCTGGGTAGAGTAATCTTGGTTGTAGCTCCGTGCTTTTCATCACTTTGAATATTTCTTGCCAATCCCTTCTAGCCTAGCTGACAGTCTTATGGGAGCTCCCTTGTAGGTCACTAACTGCTTTTCTCTGCTGCTTTTAAGATTCTCTCATCTTTAGTTTATCTTGTTTGAGATTCTCTGTGCTTCCTGGACTTGTGTGTCCATTTCCTTTAACAGGTTAGAAAGGTTTTTTGTCATTAGTTTTCCAAAAAGGTTTTCAATATCTTGCTCTTTCTCTTCTTTTGGCACCACCACAATGTGAATATTAGTGTGCTTGAAGTTGTCCCAGAGGTGCTTGCACTATGATTATTTCTTGGATTCTTTTTTCTTTTTGCTGTTCTGATTATGTGGTTTTTGCTCCCTATCCTCCAAATCCCTTAATTGATCCTCTGCTTCATCTGTAATTTATTATTCTTTTCTGTCATTATGGTTTTTATTTCTGATTGGTTCTTCTTTATGGTTTCCATGTCTTTTTTGTATGTGGTTGAAGTTGTCACTTAGTTCATCTAAGTTTTATTGAGCATCCTTATAATCAGTATTTTGAACTAAGCATCTAGAAGATTGTTTTGAACTCTGATCTAGTAGACTGTTTGTCTCCATTTAGTTTGGTTCTTTTTCTGGAGTTTTGTTCTCTTCTCTTATTTGGGACATGTTCTTTGTCTCCTTATTTGGGCCACCTTCCTGTGTTTGTTTCTATGTATTAGGAAGAGCTTCTATGACTCTCTGGCTTGGAAGAGTGGCCTAATGTAGTAAGGGTCCTGTAGAGTCCAGTGGCACAGCCTCCCCTATTACCCAAGCTGGATATTTGAGGTGTGCCCACCATGTAGGCTGTGTACACCCTCCTTTTGTAGTTGATCCATGATTACTGTTGACAGGTCAATGGGAGAGATTTATCCAGGCTGATCAGCTGTAAGGGCTGGCTGTGACCACTGTAGAGGATCAGCAGTACAGGGGTCCAGTCCACAGAGACTTAACTTTAGCAGGGCTCTGGTGCCCACTGAGTCTGCCCCTTGAGTAAGTCAATTGTGGGGGTGGTTGGGTGGTAGTGCTCCAACACGGTCTTTAGCTGTCCACTGGATATCAGGTGCTGGGGCCTGCCAGAAGGTGCAGGCCAAGATCAGCCACTACCTATGTTCTGATCAGGGCCACCTGGTATAAGGTACAAAGTGATCTGTGGTTGTGCTGGGTTTGGAGGTGCCCAAGTGAGTCCAAGCAGTGAACCAAGGCCAGCTGCTGCTAGTGCCAGGTCTGGGGCCACTTATCCATAGGCACAGGGCACATTGAGGACACATGCTGCATGTTTGAGAGAATTTAGGAGAATCTGAAGCATGAACCAAGAGAAGTCATTCATATGGAAAAGCCTCTGGAAATAGGTTGGGTGGGCCCAAAAATTTGGTGGGACAGGGCCTTGGGGAATCACCAGGGTGGGGCAAAGAGTGTGAGCCAAGTTGACAGAGTCTCAGATATGGCACCCACCTGGCCACTCTGTTGGGCAAGGGCCCAGGAAAGGAAAAATGGCACCTGCCAGCACTCTGTCTGGGAGAAAGCTGCCCCCCTGCTCTTGCCCTGATGCCAGACACTCCAGTTCTTCCCTGTATGCCTCTGGTGCCTTTTAATCTGCTGCTCCCATGCTGGAGCTCAGAGGGAGTGAGTCCAAGTAAGTCTGTGCGTGGGCCCTTTAACTGGAACTGTCTGGGACTCTAGCAGTTTGTCTTTCACAGCCCCAATCCCTGATGGTTTTCACAGCCAGAAGTTATGGGGACTTACCTTAAAGGTACTGGAACCCTAGCTAGGGGGCCCGCTGTGGGGCTGGGACCCCTCGCTCCCAATGTACCCTCCCGATTTTTATCCGCCACACGTGGGTGTGGCACCAGCCTGTTCTGTGTTTCTGCCCCTCCTACCCATCTCGATGTGGTTTCTACTTTAATTCCGTAGCTGTAGAACTTTTATTCACTCTATTTCTGGCAGTTCTGAATAATGGTTGTTCTGCAGTTTAGTTGTAATTTTGACGTGGTTGTTCAAGGAGGTGAGCCATGTTTACCTGTGCCGCCATCTTGAAGTCTCTGATGTCATTTTTTAATTAATTAATTTTTATCTATTAGTTACAGTGTTCTGGTCGGAGAGTTGTGATATCCCATTGTGATTTTAATTGCATTTCCCTAGTGATATTGGGTATCTTACCATGTTTATATTTTCTTTGGTGAAGTAGTCGGTTCAAATTCTTTGCCCATTTAAGAACATTATATTGCTCTCTTATTGTTGAATTGTAAGGATTCTTTATATAAAATGCATAAGTCCTTTATTAGATGTTCATATTGCAGGTATTTTCTCCCAGTCTATGGCATACTTTTTCATTTTCTTAACTGGGTCTCTCAAATAGCAAAAAAAATTTAATTTTGATGATGCACATTTTTTATGACTTTCTTCTTTTATGATTTGTGCTTTTTTATGCCCTTTCTAAGAATCTTTTCTTAACTGTTTTGTTCTGGAAATTTTATAGTTTTAGCTTCTACATTTAGATCTGTGATCCATTTTCAGTTAGTTTTTGTGTATGCCTCTTCCTCACATGAGAGGAGAGTTTGGGCAAGGCACCATGGTTTTATGCTCTTCTGCAGCGGCAGCCTGTCCCTTCTTGAACACCTGAGCCACAGGAGAGGCCCCCTGCAGTCCCCTGCTCTGCCCCCAATCTTTTGTGTGGACACCTTTTGTTAGAAACTGACAACTTGTTTTCCAGTGTGGCCGCACCATTTTGCATTCCCGCCAGCAATGAGAGTTTCTGCTGCTCCACATCCGCACCCGCGTTTGGTGTTTTAGGTTTTAGCCACTCTAGTAGGTATGTTGTAACGTCTCACTGTTTTAATTTGTAGTTTCTTAATGACGTATGATACTAAGCATCTTGTCATATGTTTATTTGCCATCTGTATGTCTTTGGTGAGATATCTGTTCAGGTCTTTTGCCCCTTTTTAAATTGGGTGTTTTCTCATTGTTGAGTTTTAAGAGTATTTATTATGTATCATGCACAACCCTAGGCCCAGGGCATACAACAGTAAGTGGGATGAAGTACTGCCCTCATGAAGAGATGATAGTGTTACAAATAAATACAGGTTCACAATCCCTTATCCAAAGCCTGGGGCCAGATATGTTTTGATTTCAATGTTTTTTCAAATTTTAGAAAGGTAATTTATGTATATTCTATATGGTATTTAATGTCCCTACTGTGATCTTGCAGCACCCAGTAATTTTACACATTAACATTTATGTAGCAAAATATATGAATTTTCGCACTCAGTGTAATAACTAAGGACTGTGAATAGTCTCATGTCAGTTCAGGTCAGATCAGGCTTTGCCATCAAATGAGTTCGAGTCAGGACAGATTTTGCTACCAATTCAGTTGCACAAAACTTTGGTTTTCAAACGTTTTGGGTTTTGGAATTTCAAATAAAGGATTATGTATCTGTACCTATAACATCCGACAGTTTATTGCCTTGATGTAATAAAAAGTAGGGCAAGGAAATAGAAAGATAAAGCAGGGTAAGGGGATGATTACATGGGACACTCAAAGGCATGTATGTGATGGGTTCTTTACACAAATAAAATAACAGGCCTATAATGTTATAGATTCATAAAAAATATTACTATAGATTTTTTTAAAGTAATGAAATCTTGGACTTGAAAAAATGTGATAACTTTGCCTTAGTTTATATCCATGAGCTCAGACATTCAATAGAAATCGGCTAACTCTTAAAAGGCCACTTTACAATCAGCTTTAATAATGTACTTTTAAACAACTGACTGTATTTGTTACATGCCTTTAAAAGTTTAATCTACAGGGGATTCTCCTGCACTAGCATTTTCTGGACTGCCTGCATTTCATCCGTCTGAGCATACTCAGAGAGTGCTAGAGCGCTGTGGTCCAACTGAATTAGGAAAAGGAAATCACACAGAACATTTCCAAGCCGATATAAATGGGTTTTAGACTTCTTCCCTACTAGTGATTCTCTTTTAGTATTATGGTTAAACATGGACTCTTTTAATGTATCCTTTTATGCATTGAAGTTTAATTATTTAAGATATTAATGTGATAGCATGGAATTTTGTGTTTCTAGAAACGGGTTCTTTCTAAGTTTCCTGAGTTACTTTGTTAGGAAGTCACTCTACATCTTAAAACTGCATTTGCTCACTCATCCTCTAGACACTAGGACCATGGCCCAAGTCCAGATTTGATGTCTAGCGCCGGCTCAACATCATTGCTGTGTATCATGCATTGTTTGTATTAAAAATGGATGTTGTGGCAAAACCTCAAATGTTATTTTCATTCCATTAAGTATTTAATACGCCTTGCTGCTCAGATTGTTATTATAAATAATAGAATTGTGAAAGGAAGGAACCTGAAAGAAGATAGGCTTCAGAGCGAGAAGGAATAACACAAATGATGGGATGTGGTCGTAAGTCTAGAAACCCAGAACGTCTGGAGGCTGGTGCTCTTCACTAGCAGACTTATGAGGCCGTATCTCAAATATTGTTTTGTGTTTGTCATTACTAGAAGTATGTGCCATGTATAGAGGATTTAGAGATCATAAGGATAAAAGAAGCTGAACTTCAAAAAGGCAGAAAACTGTACTTGGACAACAATAAAAAAAAGTAAAAAAAGGAAAGAAGGTGACCTTCATTTATTATTTATTTTAGGAAAAATGAAATTAAATGGCTTTAATTAAAGAGATTTGAATTAAATACATTTTTGTGTAAGCCATGGATAGATAGAACATGTATTGGTATTGAAAAGCCTGTGCCATGATTAGAGCTTAGTATTGTCTGGGTTTGTTTCTCCCTCTTTCTCTCTCTAGGGTGGGATTTGGCATATACTAGGGGAGGTTCCTGATTGGACTACTGCAGTTGATGTGCAGATGAACAGTTCAGGGGCTCTGATTGAGTTCGGTGTGGACCAGGGAGTGATACGACCCTTACCCATATCTACCTTGGCTGTGGTCATGCCCTTTAATTCAGGGAAGTAAGACAGTGAAGAAGTGGAAAATGGTGCATAGGATTTCAGAATAAGGAACTTCTTGTGTTCAGAGAATATGTGGACTGGAGGGATAAGATACCTATTAAAATATGGGCTTGCTTTGTGGAAGTATATCTCTTCATACTTTATCCCAGCACTGAGTTACTGAGAGAGGGTCATGGAAGATTCTTGAGTTGGGGAAGGCCAAGCTGAAATGAGAGGGAAAAAATGATTAGTAAATGTGAACTGAAGACTGTCGCAGGCATAAAGTATGTTATGAAAAGAGGCTAAGAAATAAAGATGTGGAGTAAGAGGGGATAAGACGGCCAGTGCTCCAGAGAAGTGGGTCAGCTTGGGGACGTCAGCACAAGAAAACCAGTGAGGGATCTATCTTCAGGCGAGAGAAACCGGAGCAGGGCTCCCGTCATACTGCACAGATGGAGTGGAAGGCACGGTCAGCTTGCACAGAGCCAAAATTTCCAGTTGGAAACTAAAACTCGTTCCTGGCTACAGTGCACGTCTACCAGGACTGCTAGGTTTACAGCAACAAATCTAGCCAACGGTTTTAGAAAGAACCAAGAGTACTGGGAAGAAATGGGGACGCCCAATTCAGCATGTTTTAATGAGCCCCTCTTCTGCGGTGGTGAGAGGCTCTTGACAGGAAACGGACCAAGTTCAAAGCAGTTATGTGAATGATAAAAGAATGTTTGGGGGTTAATGTGACAAGGGGTGTTAAGTCTTTTTTTTAAATCACACTTATCTCCTAGTTTTTCATGTGTGTGTTTCTCAGTACATTGTGAGTTCCCGGAGAACAGGGGGACGCTCTCTTCTTTTTCTTTTCATGTCCAACAACTGACCCGTAGGCGGTGCCCAGCTAATTAGCGGAAGGAGAAGGCAGGTGAAAAGGCCTATGCTAAGGCACAAATATACTGGACGGAGGTGGCTGGGATGGGGAGGGCTTGGACAGCGGTCAGGGTGGAAGGATGGGCGCCAGTTCCCCATGTAGGAAGAGCAAGAAGGCTGAGCAGGGTTCAGGTGCAGGGAGCTTCTAGACAGAGATTCTGTGGGCTGGTCGGGACTAGAGCGTTGCCGGATTGTAGATGCCGGGATGAGTTTGCCTTTATTCTGTAGGCAGAGAAGGGCGTCACGGAGGTATTTGAGGAGGGTGAAGACATAAGATGGTTTTCAGGAAAAGAGGGGACCCTTCGGCCTCGTTCTCTTCTTCACCCCCCCCTGCGTGCCAGCGCGGTCCCACGCACTGCCGGTGCACGCAAGCGCCCCTTGTCTTTGTGCACTTAGCCTGCGAGCCTTTGCTCCGTTTTCTGGTTTCTCCAGTTAGAATTAATTGGCTCTTTCTCTAGGGATCATACCTCTGTTGTAACATTTTCTTTCTTATAGTTGGAGTTGGTTCTTTGTATTGGCTACTTTCTTTCCCAGACTAAAAATTGCAGAGAACAAGGACAATGCTTCAGTCGTTTTGTGTTCCCAGTGGGATTTTGTGGTATAGATCTGAGGAATCTGTAGTGCAGATGCATTCACTGAAGACGTGTTTATGAAGAACTTACTGTGGGATGGCGATTCTGCTGGATCTGGGGGTACAGAGACGGAGGACACTTACCCTCAGGAAGGCACTTGTCCTGTAGTCTCGTGCAGTGATTCTCAAAGTGTGCTGTGTGCATCACTGGTGGCCTATGAGACCCCTTCAGGTTAAAACTCTTTTATATAATACAATAAATAATGTGTGTGATGTGTAATACAATAATGCCTTTTTTAAAGATAAAATTTTATTGTGCTGACATTTGTGCTCGTGGGAAAAAGCAGTGGCAGTGGGCTTAACCGCAGGTGTCCGCGGTACCAGGGCACCGGCCCCAAACTGCGCTGTCATTGCATTCTTCACCGGCTCGCACGGCCGCGCACAAAGCCAGTTTTACTCGAGTGTTCTTGATGGAACAGCAAACGATGATTAATTTCATTAAACCTCATTTCTTGAAAACACATCTTTTTAGTATTCTGTTTGAGGAAATGGAAGTATGCATGAGGCATTTCTGCTATATATTGAAATAAGACGATTATCAAGATGAAAAGCCCTCCTGTAATTAATTGATTGAGTTACAAGTGGAACTACTTTTTTTTTTTAATGAAATGCCATCTTTACTTGAAAGAGTGATTGACAAACTGTTGTTTAGGTATTTGGTAGCCATTTTCTCTAAAATGAGCAAAGTGAGCCTCACTTCAAGGAAATCCATTATGCATTGCCAATGATGAAATTTAAACTTGAAGTGAAAATCAGATTCTGTAAAACTGTGTCCACCACTGTGGACAGATGGCTTTCCAATACTTGAAGACTTTTTGATGCTGTTGATGGGGATACCGCAGAATGTTACTTTCTCATATTGTTTAATGAAATGTGTCCACTGCATCACTTAGTTAATATATTTGAAACAATCAGCACTTAATGTTACAAAACCACGTACAGATAGAAGATTGATTCAAAGTGGGAGGCAGATAAATACATGTTTATGTAGTAAAGTATAAAAATGTGCTGATATTCAGATTCAACTTTGCAGCTGACCTTTAGGAAACTACTACTTGTCGAATTTTGGTGTACTATCAGAGTGTCAACGTTATTAGACACATCACCGTGCCCTCCCCGTTTCCAGTGACATCTGGGTGACCCCAGTTTTTGTTCACACGTATCACTCAAACAACACTGATGGAATATTACAGCAGATTGAAGAGTCCAGCCGTTTTTATATTCGTCCAAACAGGTTTTCAAAAATTAAGACTGTCTCCTTTTCTCATTCATTTTTCTTTCTGAAAATGCAGTTCTTTTAAATAAAAATATTGATGTTAATAAATAATAAATGGGTTTGTATTGTTATTTTTAAAGAGTTCCAGCTTTGTTGTGGTGAAACAAACATGAGACTTACTGTGTGAACCACGTCTACGTGCACGGTTCAGAGGCATTAAGTACCACACATTCGCGTTGCTGCGCGGCCCCCGCCCCCACCCCGCTCTAGGACGTTTTCGTCATCCCAGACTGAAACAGTAACGCCCCACTCCCCACCCCACAGGCCCTGGCATCCGCCGTCTGCTCCCGGCCTCTGTGAGTTTGACTATTCTAGCTACCTTATTGTAAGTGGAATCACACAGAATAGTAAGTCCTCACTTACCATCATGGATTAGGTTCTGTGACTTTAAGTGAAATGACATGTAATGAAACCAATTTTAGGCTAATTGACATAAACAAGAAATAAAGTCCTGTGGCATCTCATCTCTGTTAAATGAAATGGGTAGAACGATGATATTTTTTGATGACCTGCTATATTTGTCTCTCTTTGACTGGCTTATTTTACTTACCATGTAAAATTCATTCATGTTTTAGATGTGTCAGAATTTCCTTCCTTTTTTAAGGCTGAATAGTATTCCATTGTATGTACATACTAGTTTTGTTCATCCATTCATTAGTCTGTGGACATTTGGGTTGCTTCCTTATTTTAGCTATTGTGAATAATGCTGTTATGAAATTGAGTATACAAATATATGTTCAGGTCCTTGCTTTCAGTTCTTTTGAGTTTCTACCCAGAATTGGAATTGCTGAGTCATATGATAATTCAATTTCTATTTTTTTTGAGGAACTGCTATACTAATAAGCAAACAGGTTTAATTGTTCTGTTTTAATTTCTAATGCTGTAAAGATCAGTGGATGTAACCCACATAGACAAAAGCACTCTTAGATTCTTAATAATTTTTAAGAGGATCCAAACTTAAAAGCTTGAAGATCAGTGGTCTAGTGGAATGAGTGAGGTACAGAGCTCAGCAAGGAAGTGACTACAGCAGAGGACAAGCTGGACAGGGCTGTGCTCGGAGAAGGATGGCCAGAGCGATAAGGGGACTCTGTCACATGGAGAGAACTTGGAGGACCTGGAAATATAGGCGGCCTCGAGAAGGGGAGCTTTTAGGAGAACTGTGTTTGAATATTCATAGGTGTCTCACAGAAAAGGAATTAGGCTTACTTTTTGTGATCTTGGGGTGGGGTTGGGATGATGGTGGCTGACTTTAAGGGGAGGCAATTTTATCTTGAGAGAGAGAGAAACAGAAACATCGACCAGTTGCCTCCTATATGAGCTCTGGTTGGGGATCGTACCTGCAGCCTCTGTACGTGCCCTGACTGTGGATGGACCTCACAGCCAGGTGGGTTTTCGTGTATGGGACAATGGCTCCAACTGATGAGCCACCTGGCCAGGGCAAGAATTTTCTTAGCAAGTAGTTCAAGGATGGCATTGGCTAAGGTAGAGATGTAGTGAGTTTGTAAGCCGGAAAGGTAGCATAGAGTGTCTAGGTCAGAGCTGGAAAACCGCATGGAGAGGAGAGTCAGTCAGTAAATAGCTGACTTAGAAGAACTCCATGGTGTCTTCTAACCCTGAAATTCTGTGATTCTTCTGGCACAGAGAGAGGAAGTCCAGGATTAGCACAGTGGCAAAGTAAGAGATGGAGAGGATGGAACCTCTTTAGAGGGAAAAAACGGACCCTTAGAACCCTTTTTGCAGAGCTTCTTGTGTCCTGGCTTGTACTTCATGGAATATCTAGTCTTGCTTTCCCTCTCAGCTTCTTTGACCCAGCTGTGACTTCAGCCACTTTGCTTCTCTAGTTTCCTTTACTTGCTAAGTTTAGAGATTGAAGATTGCCAGTGGCCAGCGCTTCGGGTTAAGACATTCTGGTGGAGGTAGAAAGAAACTGGAAAGGCTCGTGTGTGTGCGTGTGTGGAAGGGGGCAGGGGTGACGACGGCCATGTGTTTTTAGAGTGAGGAATGGCGGGGGACACCAGACCTGTCAGCATAAGTAAGTGGGTGAAGGATGGGTACGCGAGGGCCATGGCTAGGAATGTGCGGCACGCTCCCTCGCTGGATTGTATTTCTGATCATATTCTGCCAGCTCTTACAGCGAGCTAGAGGCAGTTTGTTTAAAAGAAGGCTTCACTGTTGTAGATATTTAAAAAACGTCCACGTCCATTTATTCCTTCCCTACCAATCTTTTACATTTACTCCATTGCCATCCAGGCACATCTTGTATTTTATAACACAGCTTTAACTTCCACTGGATTTCACAGCCTAAAAATAACATTGAAAAATTTTCTATTTGAGTCTCAAAGTAACCTAGTTCAGTTGTTAGTTTCCCTATAAGATAAAAAAGAAAATTGAGATACAGTGAGTTTAAATGATTCGACTGAGATAATATATAAGACTAAGATGATTCCAGGTCTTCCAATACGAAATCCCACTCTCGTTTAGCCCCAAGTGGTTTGTAAACTATATTCTGTTACATCGAGGATTCTGAAGATGTTCTGTTCACTCAAAGATACTTGATAAGAAACAACACTCTTTCAAATGCATTGTTATATCAAATACTTCATAATCCACTGAGGTGCTTCCAAATTAACTTGTTTCTGGGTAGACCCAGGGAGTGGGGGATGCTCTTCTTCCATATTTCTTTATATGTTTGGAACATTTACAGATGTGTCATCAGTGAGGAAGGATGTACTTCTGCACTGGTCTCAGGATATTTGGGCTTGCACATGTCCCTTCATGGTACACTGTACAAGGGAGGGTACTACTGCAGCACATGTGGTGCAGGGTGTTGGCCAATCAGGGCGCAGGCGCAGCTGCCCAGCACGAACTCCCATCGTGGTGTACCGCTGAGGTGTGGGACGAGTGACCCCGCAACGTGTCACGTGCAAGGAATACCATGAAAGGCATAGTTTTAGTGGTTACAATGATCAGAAGCTCTTTGTCTGATTTTTGTATTTATCATAAGTAATTGTAGTAATTTGTTTCCAAAATAAAAGTTTTCAACCACTCTCTTTCCGATTCCCCACGGCAGTTCAATTGTGGAGTGTGCTGAGACTGCCAGGGAGGCCGGTAAACATGCAAACACTTACCTCTGGGAATCAGGATTTTTCTTTATACTGAGCCATCAAAACAAAATACAAAAAAATTGTATATTGAGGCTACGTAAGAATAAAGCTGTATCTTTTTAATGTTAATCCTTCTTACTCGATGAGAAAAGACTCATTGTTCTCATTGTCTAGAAATATCACTCTCAGTGTGTTTTATATACTGTGGTTCCTCGGAGGGCTCAGATTTTGTTTGAGAAAAGGGTTGCGGTGCTGAAGCAGTTTGAGAACCGCTGTGCCTTACTTACCATGTTATCTTGTCGCTGTCCTGTTTCTATTTTCAGGTTTCTCACGATTTTTATAATTAGTTGAGAAGATTAGTTAATGTGGTTTGCCCTTGACATAAAAAAGTATATTGAGCCCTGACTGGTGTGGCTCAGCTTGTCGGGCGTCATACTGCAGAGCGAAATGTCGCTGGTTCAATTCCTGGTTGGGACACAAGCCTGGGTTGTGGCTTTGGTCCCTGGGTGGGGTGCATGAGAGGCAACCGATCAGTGTTTCTCTCCATCTCTTTCTCCCTCCCTTCCCCTCTCTCTAAAAATAAAAAAAAAAAATATTTTTAAAAATTTAAAAAAGTATATCTAGGAGGTGTAGCAACTTGGAAGTATTGAAAATGTTTAGAAGCAATAACCAGTTTCTCTCTTGAAGTTCTTTAAATCGTGTTACCTCTGAGTCGTTTCCAAATACAGGATTAGTAAAAGGAAACCTGCTTCCCTTTGCCATGGTGCTTTTGAATAATAAACAGGATTTTGCAGTTTTTAAGATCCTGGGAATAATAGACTAGAAAACAGTCTCTTTAGTTAAACATATTTTTATAGAGTCCTTGTTTATTTGGGGGGAAACTTGTTAAAAAGGGTATAACGTGGTTAGGTCCATTTAATTTTGTCAAGCAACAATTAGTGCCAAGAAACGAAGAAGACATGGTCTTCGCCTTTGAATTGAACAGTCAGAAAGGTAAACAGACAAGCTGAAAATGACAGTGTAACCTGTAACAGAGGTAGAGTACACTATCTTTGCCGGCGAGGGTGAGGGGAGTAGGGAGAGCAGGTGACTTGGAGACTAGCAGGTGTTTGCTGAGGTGGCGAGGGAGCATTCACATCTGAGGAAACAACATGAACAAAAGCCCGGACCCTTTGACTTACTTGACAGTTGGGGAATCAGCGAACAGAGCTCACTGTGACTGAAGAGTGGGGTGTGCGTAGGGCGAGGTGTAAGAAAAGAGAGGGCGTTGCTAGCTCGGTGGAGGAGTACCTGATGACTTCGGAGAGAGACGCTGGGTGACACAGTGAAGGGCCAGGTGTGCCCGCCCTGCTGAAAAGTTTAGGGTTCTTGTGCGTGCTGCGGAGATCCACAGCCAGGAAAGACTTGTGGCTTGGGAAGAGCCACTGGAGGATGGACTGAAAAAGGCAGAAATGGGTTCATTTCTTTAATAAGCTTTTATTGAGCACCTGCTTGTGGAAGTGACTATTCTGGGCACTTAGGTCACCACCGTGAACAAATAGACAAAGGCATCTGCCCCAGTGGAGCCTCCCACTTCTGTATAGCGAGGTAGACCAATGAACACAGCAAATACATTGATCCTGTTAACATGTTAGCAGGGAATACGTGCCAAGAAAGAAGAACAAGTAGAGTAAGGGGTGTGAGAACGGGAGTGGTTGGTTCAGAAGCTGTTGCAGTGTGTGGGACTTGAGAATGGAGAGGAGGAATAGATTGGAGACATATTTTTCTTTTTCTCCTTTACCCTTTTTATCACACAATAAAACACAAATGAAACCACACAAGACAAATCTGTAATGTAGTGAATTATGATAAGATAAACAACCTTGTAAGATTCACCCTGGTAAAAAGAAACTTCGCCAGCCACACCAGAAACCCCTTCATTTGCCCCATCCCAACCACAAGCCCCTCCCTCCCCCAGATCCTGATTTTAGTAACCACTTTCCTGCATTTCTTGATGGTTTTATTAACCAAATGTCTATCCCTAGACACTCTAACTTAGTCTTGCCAATTAAAAAAGGTTTGGATATGCCTTTTAAAATCTTTTAAAATGCACAGGTTTTCATGGACATGGACAACAGTGTGGTGATTGCTGCGGATAGGGGGGTATAAAGGGCATAAATGGTCATGGGAAAAATACAATAAAGATTAAATAAAATATGTAACATTTTAAAAAATCCAGAGGTTTCCTCTCCTTCCTTCTTTTTGCTTATAATTTATCTGCTGAAGAACTGGGTAGTTTGACCTTTATAATAATTTCCACATCCTAGATTTTTCGGATTGCACACTCAGGGTGAGGCTTAGCGTGGTCCGCTGCCCTTTGTGTAACTTGTAAGCCGGCAGCAGACCCAGTACACCCGCAGACCGCTCGTGTATCGGCAGCAAGCGCTCTTTCACCGAGAAGCACGTAACGCCTGCTTGTCTTTTGCAATGTCAGTAGCTGTTTGTGCTTAGTGCCTAGAATTAGTAATTCGTTAGGGGTTGCAAAATAGCGATATTCTAACTATTCTAACAGATATGGCATATCTGTTTTAGTTATTAGCTAGAATATTTTAATAAAAAGACATTTTTTTCTTTTCTACTATTTGGGTACCCCATGGTACAGTTCCCATAGGAAAGGCAGGATAAATGACTTTTCTTTTATTCACCAGTTTGCAAGGTGATAAGTTGGTTTCCTGTCATCCTCCATTTTTACTACTTTGTCTGTATTTCCTCCTTGATGCTGCCTAGTCTGGAAAGGGTGCCTGGTTGGTCGCTTTCAAGAATTCATGGGTGCTGGACTGCTCTGGCCTTTCCAGACCTCATCTGCTGCGTTGGGTTAGGCAGAAGCCCTCTCGGTCCCAGCCTTGCTCTAACATGGGCTTTTCGCATGTCCTGGCGAACACTTGTTGGCTGTTTGGGAGCTCTTCTGTTTCTGCACACATCAGACACCTCGCCGCTTCCTTCTGCTTCCCTCCACAGATGCTCGCACCACCACTGTGGGTCTTGTGCCTGTTGGTTTGTCCGCAGCTGCTCGCATTTTAGGTTTGCGTGGGGAAGCTTATCACCAAGTGGTGTGCTACATGTTTTTCGTGGGATTTTGGTCTTGCTATCTAGTTGCTTGGTCTGCTGTTATGTGGAAATTAGGGAGATTAAAAAAAAAAGCAGCTGACTGCCACTAATGCCATCTCCCCAGAAGTGGGCTGAATGCTGGAAGAGTTGGGGTAGAACAGATAATACTAAAGTTTATGGCTTGGAAGATCTGGTGGGTAGAAGTGCGTGGATGAGGGTTGGAACATAGAAGAGAAGGAGCGATGGCGTAAGTGGACGATAAAACCAGTATTTTTATTTTGTAGGTTTGAAATGCTTGTGAGACACTAATAGCGATGCCTTCTTAGGAAATAGGCGTCTGGAATTGATAGGGAGAGTAAGTGACGAAGGGTCACTTGAAAGTAGCTGAAGCCATTGTAAACTGGAGAGTTACTGTTTTTGGTAAGAATCACAGCGTGAAAACCAGTAGAATAAAAAGCTTGCACTTGAAGGTGAAAGAGACACTAATGAGCATTTGTGAAATACTAGTTTTATATATTTTCTGCAAACATTCACAGCTAACGCAGGTTCACATTGAGCAGCCATCCAAAGAAGAAGATGCTGTTCGAAAATTCATTGTATGGATGCAACTGGTGTTTGGTCTTTAAGTGTAGATGCTGTATATGTTGGGTTAATATTAAAAGAATGAACTTACGAAATCTCAATACTTTTTCTACTAGAAAAGTAGATGTTAAATATACATAAAGATGAAATCCCTCGATGATGTTAAATATTCATAAGCTACAAGTTTTTGAATTTTGGCTGTAGTGTAGTATGTACTATCACAGATCCTCTATTTAAGAGTAGGTGAAAAGGTCTTCTCTCTTGTGAGCTTGTCCAGTTAATTCTAAGGTGCTCTGACCTCAAAGAGGAGGTTTTA